>JBBDGP010005508.1:0-115880 GCA_037952835.1 Lithobates septentrionalis
CCCACCATCAACACTCGAGCAACCCCCACCATCAACACCCGAGCAACCCCCACCATCAACACCCGAGCAACCCCCCAACACCCGCGCAACCCCCACCATCAACACCCGAGCAACCCCCACCATCAACACCCGCGCAACCCCCCACCACCAACACCCGAGCAACCCCCCACCATCAACACCCGCGCAACCCCCCACCATCAACACCCGCGCAACCCCCCACCATCAACACCCGCGCAACCCCCACCATCAACACCCGAGCAACCCCCACCATCAACACCCGAGCAACCCCCACCATCAACACCCGAGCAACCCCCACCATCAATGCCTGCGCAACCCCCACCATCAACACCCGAGCAACCCCCCAACACCCGCGCAACCCCACCATCAACACCCGAGCACCCCCACCATCAACACCCGCGCAACCCCCCACCACCAACACCCGAGCAACCCCCCACCATCAACACCCGCGCAACCCCCACCATCAACACCCGCGCAACCCCCACCATCAACACCCGAGCAACCCCCACCATCAACACCCGAGCAACCCCCACCATCAATGCCTGCGCAACCCCCACCATCAACACCCGAGCAACCCCCCAACACCCGCGCAACCCCCACCATCAACACCCGAGCAACCCCCACCATCAACACCCGCGCAACCCCCCACCACCAACACCCGAGCAACCCCCACCATCAACACCCGAGCAACCCCCACCATCAACACCCGCGCAACCCCCACCATCAACACTCGAGCAACCCCCACCATCAACACCCGAGCAACCCCCACCATCAATGCCTGCGCAACCCCCCACCACCAACACCCGAGCAACCCCCCACCACCAACACCCGAGCAACCCCCCACCATCAACACCCGCGCAACCCCCACCATCAACACCCGAGCAACCCCCACCATCAACACCCGCGCAACCCCCACCATCAACACCCGCGCAACCCCCACCATCAACACCCGAGCAACCCCCACCATCAACACCCGCGCAACCCCCACCATCAACACCCGAGCAACCCCCACCATCAACACCCGAGCAACCCCCACCATCAACACCCGCGCAACCCCCACCAACACCCGAGCAACCCCCACCATCAACACCCGAGCAACCCCCACCATCAAAGCCTGCGCAACCCCCCACCATCAACACCCGCGCAACCCCCCACCAACACCCGAGCAACCCCCACCAACACCCGAGCAACCCCCACCAACACCCGAGCAACCCCCACCATCAACACCCGCGCAACCCCCACCATCAACACCCGCGCAACCCCCACCATCAACACCCGAGCAACCCCCACCATCAAAGCCTGCGCAACCCCCCACCATCAACACCCGCGCAACCCCCACCAACACCCGAGCAACCCCCACCATCAACCACCCGCGCAACCCCCACCAACACCCGAGAAACCCCCACCATCAACACCCGCGCAACCCCCACCATCAACACCTGAGCAACCCCCACCATCAACGCCTGCGCAACCCCCCACCATCAATGCCTGCGCAACCCCCACCATCAACACCCGAGCAACCCCCCACCACCAACACCCGCGCAACCCCCACCATCAACACCCGAGCAACCCCCACTATCAACACCCGCGCAACCCCCACCATCAACACCCGCGCAACCCCCACCAACACCCGCGCAACCCCCACCAACACCCGCGCAACCCCCACCAACACCCGAGCAACCCCCACCATCAACACCCGCGCAACCCCCACCATCAACGCCCGCGCAACCCCCGCCATCAACGCCCGCGCAACCCCCCCACTATCAACGCCCGCGCAACCCCCCCGCCATCAACACCCGCGCAACCCCCGCCATCAACACCCGCGCAACCCCCGCCATCAACACCCGCGCAACCCCCGCCATCAACACCCGCGCAACCCCCGCCATCAACATCTGCGCAACCCCATCAACACCCGCGCAACCCCCACCATCAACACCCGAGCAACCCCCACCATCAACACCCGAGCAACCCCCACCATCAACACCCGAGCAACCCCCACCATCAACACCCGCGCAACCCCCACCATCAACACCCGAGCAACCCCCACCATCAACACCCGAGCAACCCCCACCATCAACACCCGCGCAACCCCCACCAACACCCGAGCAACCCCCACCATCAACACCCGCGCAACCCCCACCATCAACACCCGCGCAACCCCCACCATCAACACCCGAGCAACCCCACCATCAACACCCGAGCAACCCCCCACCATCAAAGCCTGCGCAACCCCCCACCATCAACACCCGCGCAACCCCCACCAACACCCGAGCAACCCCCACCATCAACACCCGCGCAACCCCCACCATCAACACCCGAGCAACCCCCACCATCAACACCCGCGCAACCCCCACCATCAACACCCGCGCAACCCCCACCATCAACACCCGCGCAACCCCCACCATCAACACCCGAGCAACCCCCCCACCATCAACACCCGCGCAACCCCCCACCATCAACACCCGCGCAACCCCCACCATCAACACTCGAGCAACCCCCACCATCAACACCCGAGCAACCCCCACCATCAACACCCGCGCAACCCCCACCATCAACACCCGCGCAACCCCCCACCATCAACACCCGAGCAACCCCCCACCACCAACACCCGCGCAACCCCCGCCATCAACACCCGCGCAACCCCCGCCATCAACACCCGCGCAACCCCCGCCATCAACACCTGCGCAACCCCCACCATCAACACCCCGCGCAACCCCCGCCATCAATGCCTGCGCAACCCCCACCATCAACACCCGAGCAACCCCCACCATCAACACCCGCGCAACCCCCGCCATCAATGCCTGCGCAACCCCCACCATCAACACCCGAGCAACCCCCACCATCAACGCCCGAGCAACACCCCTGCAGCCCTGCCAGCAAAGCCCACCAGCAACGCCCGTGCAACCCATGCCAGCAACGCCCGTGCAGCCCCGCCCGCGCAACCCCCACCATCAATGCCCGCGCAACCCCCACCATCAATGCCTGCTCAACATTCCAGCAGCCTCGCCAGTAATGCCCGCACAACCCACCTCTTCCGAACTTCCTCCGCCTTCCTTGCTGCTCTTCACCGTACTTCTAGCCGCCACTGGCTTGACTGGATCCTAGAAGAAAGACAAACACATCCTGAAGGAACTTCCATAGACTTTATTACACAGAGCCTGCTGTAGATCACATGACTCGGGGGGGGGGGGGGATATACAGCACATTTATGTATTAATTATTATTATTATTATGTATTAAGTATTCAGACCCCTTCACTATTTTCAATGTCATGTTGCTGCGGATACCATCGTTCTTTACATTCATTTTTTTTCTCCCTCATTAACTACTTACCTTTACATCATTTCATGCAACAGCCAGCGGGGGAGCCAATGAGTGGTTCCGGTGGACACGATGTCTGCCGGCCACCCACAATCGCTCCCCAGAGAGAGAGAGAGAACGGGGGTCTGCAATGTAAACAAAGCAGATGGCCGTCCTGTCAGATATGAACTGAGAAATTAAACAGTAAGGTGCATATAAATAGTGACACTTATAACAACTTTGATGTGGGCTGACGGCCCAAAATATGATATACCACAATTCATGTAAAAAAAAGAGAAAAAGGAAAACGCGGTGGTATATCATATTTTATGTAATTTTTTTCTCTTTTTTATATCCAATCCTAGCGGTGTCGCTGGAGGATCGGATGCTAGGGGGTTATACCAGGGGACATTGCATCCATGAATAGAACGAGTGCGTTTTTTGGATTGTATTGTTTTCCCCTCTGGTCTAGCTGCTTATGGGACATACACTTTTCGGATATGTGTTTTGGTTTGGAAGTACTCACTCCACACACTCATTTAGGTCCCATTTCATGTGGGCAGCTGCCCTCTTCCAAGATGGCGTTTTTTGCATTGGGGGCGCTCGGAGCTCAGGGCTGGGCGTTCCTTTACATGTATAGACTATATATGGTGGTGAGTCAGCACGCCGCCCATGCCCCAGGACGATGTCAGTTGTGACGAAACGGCATGGGGAGGAGCAGCATGCTGACGTCACCGCAAACGGCGCAAGGTCCCGGAAGCAACGGGCGGACATTGAGAGCCGGCCGGCTCGAATACAACATATACGCTATCGCTTATTTGGCTAAGTGTAAGTGCATTACGGGTTTAACCTAATGGATTTTTTATTGAACTTCACTATGGAAGCCCTTTTTATCCTTACATGGGGAATGGGAACTATTTTGAGAAGTGGAAGATCTGGGGCACCTGGCTGCTTATCATAGAGACCCGTGGCGGGGGGTAAAAGCCCTAAAAGAAGATCTATCCATCTGGTAAGCGGCAGTATTTTTAGTGGTGGAAGGACCCTTTTCTATCAGACATGGTCACATCTTCTGGGGGGTTTCCTATCATAAGGCTCTGTGGAACAGTTGGTTGATGAAGGTTCTAGGACTCTGGTCTTCCTCAGGATTTACCTCATGAATTGTATTGTGTGATGAGGACATTCACAGATCACGTTGGTTTTTACAATATTGGATTGTTTGTACTTTTATGAGCTTCACGTATTTGTTTTATTAACAGTCAACCAAAAGGCCGTCAGCCCCCATCAAACATTGTTATAAGTCTCACTATTTATATGCACCTTACTGTTTATTTCATCATTCTTATATTTATAGCGCAGCTTTACCTTCCCCGATTGTTTATAGGTGTGTATCAGCTTTACCTTCCCCGATTGTTTATAGTGTGTATCAGCTTTACCTTCCCCGATTGTTTATAGTGTGTATCAGCTTTACCTTCCCCGATTGTTTATAGTGTGTATCAGCTTTACCTTCCCCGATTGTTTATAGTGTGTATCAGCTTTACCTTCCCCGATTGTTTATAGTGTGTATCTCACGTGAAGTTGCCGATTTACTTTTTAATTATCCATTGAATTGAATTTTGGATGAATGGTTGAGATTGGTCTCCACTTTTGATGAACAGAGAGAGATCGTGTGTTCCTGGCATATTTGTAGCACTGATTACTGTAGTAACGTCACCGGCTCCAAAAAATAAATAGTCCATAAAATATATTCCAAAGTTTATTGATTGGTTGCACAAAAGTTCTCTCGTCTACATACACTTATTGGGAAGTTTATTACCAAAAACATGTAGCAGAATACATATTGGGATAAATTGATGCAGACACTTAATTTTTTTACTTTTTTTTTTTTTTTTTTTAATTGGATTTTATAGCAGAAAGTAAAAGAAAAAAAATTGTCGCTCTTTTTTGCTTCTAGCGCAAGAAAAAAAAACAAAAAAAAACCCGTTGGGTGCTTTCAACATGAACCGCTTCCTCCCAGTCGGAATATAGATATCAGATATTCCAATCACTGATAACAACAAACAAGACAATACTCGTTTGGTTGCTGAACATGGACTGTTTATTGAAAACACAGGTAATACTCTGGACAATCCCCCCACCAATCTACATACACTTCCCATAATATCCAAGGCAGACAGACACAAGAGAACATCGGAATACAGCCACACCCCAAGCTGACAGAGACCATCATGGCCTCCTTCATAATATCCTTTACAACAGAATATCTTCCTAAATGCTTGGAGCTCCCTCAAATGCCAGGGCCCATAGTCGTGTACCCGGGTCCCCCAGGGCCCATAGTCGTGTACCCGGGTCCCCCAGGGCCCATAGTCGTGTACCCGGGTCCCCCAGGGCCCATAGTCGTGTACCCGGGTCCCCCAGGGCCCATAGTCGTGTACCCGGGTCCCCCAGGGCCCATAGTCGTGTACCCGGGTCCCCCAGGGCCCATAGTCGTGTACCCGGGTCCCCCAGGGCCCATAGTCGTGTACCCGGGTCCCCCAGGGCCCATAGTCGTGTACCCGGGTCCCCCAGGGCCCATAGTCGTGTACCCGGATCTCCCAGGGCCCATAGTCGTGTACCCGGGTCCCTCAGGGCCCATAGTCGTGTACCCGGGTCCCTCAGGGCCCATAGTCGTGTACCCGGGTCCCTCAGGGCCCATAGTCGTGTACCCGGGTCCCCCAGGGCCCATATAGTCGTGTATCCGGGTCCCTCCAGGGCCCATAGTCGGCAGGCAAGAGGCTAGCATTCAGTCCCCTCCAAAAGCCTCTGTCCCGGGTGAATCTGTCACATTTCTCCCCCATTAAACGTCGACTAACAAGGTCCCAGACCTCCACCTGGTCTGGACATGCGTTAGTCAGTCTGCAGGATCCCCAATCTTGACTGCAAGGAACAGTTGACCTCAGTAGGTGTGGGGCAGAGGTCACTGACTGTCCGGCTGTCAGCGCTTCAGCTGGGTGGTTTTTAACATTTTGGGGCTCGGTCTGCTGCTGGGCAGAGGGGCCGATCACCCCAGCTTCCTGAAGCTGTAGAGACACTGTAGGTGCTAGGCAGAGGTCAGCGGCGCTCTGCCCTGTTGCCAGCACTTCTGCTGGGCACTCCACATCATCCGCTTCGGCTAACCGTCCTCCATGCCCAAACTGTAGCTGTCATTGGGGAGGTGAGCCGGCTGCTTCCTTTTCCCACATCTGGCTGCTGGGATGATATGTCTGTTTCCCAGGTGCACGGATCTTTGCTGGGGAGGAAAGACCGCTTCCTCCACCCTGGCCAACTGTTGGCGAGGGACGATGAACACCTCCTCTCCCCCCTCCCCCTGTATCTGCTGCTGGGAAGTGATTGCCACCTTCTCACCCTGAGCCTCCGAAACTGCCACAGGTGTGGGGCAGAGGTCTTGGACCCTCTGTCCAGTGACCAGAACTTCAGCTGGGAAGTTCCTTGTAACTTCACAGATGCTGCTGTTGGTTCTGGGCAGACCTCCATGATGTTCTGCCCTAATACCAGCTGTTTTGCTGGAGGCTCACTCGGTTGTTCTTCCTCAGCAGAAAAAGTCAAATCACAAGTCTCTGGAATTGCTGAAAATCCAGGGGAAGGGTTGGCTGCACTTGGGCTCAGTGCCAACACTTTGTCAGGTGACTCATAATCTATAACATCCTCTGGTGAACGGTCAATTAAATCCATACATTCTGTGGTCTGTGGCTGGAGAGATGATCCGACTGCTCCATCTCCGGTACCCTCATCCAGCTGCTGAACAGACGCATTCCTCCATCCAAGATGTTTCCATGCAAAACCAGGATCATCAAAGGTCAGTCAGAACTTGCTGCATCCACAAGACCTCCGTGTCCATAGCTGCGGGCGGAGATGGTAAAACACACACTGATACTCTGCCACCTTGCCGACTCTTCAGCCAGGATTTCAGAGTTGTCAGCTGGTATTTCCTGATAGTTCCAGGTAAAGGGAGCCCAGCCCCGGCACTGAGCAGAATCTAGCAGCTGTCTGTAGGCAATCTCCAGCTCCCATTCCTGAACGGCAGAAAATCCAAATCTTCCAGTGCCCAGGGAACGTCTGAGACATTCAGCATCCCTTCTCTGTATTCCGAGATTTCTTCCAAACGCCACTCCAAATCTCTCCCAAAGTCAGAATCCTGTGCCAGCCTCTCTAAGAACAGCCCCAGGCCCCCGTAGCCAAAGCCTTCTGTTGGGGCGTTGTCCGCTGTCCATGGGCACACTTGGGCTACATACCAGTGGAGGGCTCTGTAGCTCTCGTCCAACCGCATCTCCACCTGGACCAGCCTGGTTAACTCAGCTTTCCAAACCTTATGTGGTTTTTACCCCCAAAACACCATTCGCACTTCGTACCGCGACCAGAACCTTTCCTGGAAGGAGGAGAGAACTTTTCCTGGTGTTTCTGCTCACGGGCTAGCGCTTCCTTCCACAGTTCACAGCGGATAGAATCAAACCATCCCAGCAGGACCTGCTCTGATACTGGTCCTCTGTGCTGTATCTGCATCTCTCGCAACCTCCTTCTGAATTCCTCATCCATGGGGACTGGTATCTCTCCTCTCCTCTCCTGGTATCTGGACCTCTCCTCTCCTGGTATCTGGACCTCTCCTCTCCTCTCCTGGTATCTGGACCTCTCCTCTCCTGGTATCTGGACCTCTCCTCTCCTCTCCTGGTATCTGGACCTCTCCTCTCCTGGTATCTGGACCTCTCCTCTCCTGGTATCTGGACCTCTCCTCTCCTGGTATCTGGACCTCTCCTCTCCTGGTATCTGGACCTCTCCTCTCCTGGTATCTGGACCTCTCCTCTCCTGGTATCTGGACCTCTCCTCTCCTGGTATCTGGACCTCTCCTCTCCTGGTATCTGGACCTCTCCTCTCCTGGTATCTGGACCTCTCCTCTCCTCTCCTGGTATCTGGACCTCTCCTCTCCTCTCCTGGTATCTGGACCTCTCCTCTCCTCTCCTGGTATCTGGACCTCTCCTCTCCTGGTATCTGGACCTCTCCTCTCCTCTCCTGGTATCTGGACCTCTCCTCTCCTGGTATCTGGACCTCTCCTCTCCTCTCCTGGTATCTGGACCTCTCCTCTCCTCTCCTGGTATCTGGACCTCTCCTCTCCTCTCCTGGTATCTGGACCTCTCCTCTCCTCTCCTGGTATCTGGACCTCTCCTCTCCTCTCCTGGTATCTGGACCTCTCCTCTCCTGGTATCTGGTCCTCTCCTCTCCTCTCCTGGTATCTGGACCTCTCCTCTCCTCTCCTCTCCTCTCCTGGTATCTGGACCTCTCCTCTCCTGGTATCTGGACCTCTCCTCTCCTGGTATCTGGACCTCTCCTCTCCTGGTATCTGGACCTCTCCTCTCCTGGTATCTGGACCTCTCCTCTCCTGGTATCTGGACCTCTCCTCTCCTGGTATCTGGACCTCTCCTCTCCTCTCCTGGTATCCAGACCTTGGATCCAGGTGGAGTTTTGGATGTCCCAGACTGGAGGAAGCGTCCCCGCTGCTTGCCACCAATGTCACGAAACGTCCCACACTCCGCTTGAGTGCTTTCGTCATACACCGCTTCCTCCCAGTCTGAATATAGATATCAGATATTCCAACTGCTGATAACAACAAACAAGACAATACTCGTTTGGTTGCTGAACATGGACTGTTTATTGAAAACACAGGTAATACTCTGGACAATCCCCCCCCTTTGCATTCCGGGCGGGATAGACTGTCCAATCAGCAGTGAGAGCTGTTGGAGGAATTCGCCCCCCACCAATCTCACAGCTAATCTACATACACATCCCATAATATCCAAGGCAGACAGACACAAGAGAACATCGGAATACAGCCACAGCCCAATAGGCAGAGACCATCATGGCCTCCTTCATTTTTGCATTACATAACAGAATAATCTTCCAAAATGCTTGGAGCTCCCTCAAATACCGGGGCCCACAGTCCTGTGTCCGGGTCCTCCGGGGCCCACAGTCCTGTGTCCGGGTCCTCCGGGGCCCACAGTCCTGTGTCCGGGTCCTCCGGGGCCCACAGTCCTGTGTCCGGGTCCTCCGGGGCCCACAGTCCTGTGTCCGGGTCCTCCGGGGCCCACAGTCGGTAGGCAAGAGGCCAGCATTCAGTCCCCTCCAAAAGCCTCTGGGTGAGTCGATCACATGATCAAATACCACCAAAAGAAAGTTCTATTTGTGGGAGAAAATGACATTTTGTGCCATATCCCAAAAACGGCCTGGTCATGAGGGGGGGGGGGTAAAACCTTCAGGTAATGAAGTGGTAAAAGCGCCCCCGTGTACTCGCACACAGAGGTGAACACACGTGTTGGTCCCGTACACATAAGTAGAAGCGATCGAACCACGTCAGGTATCGCCGTGAACATCAGAGCGATAATCCCATCACCAGACCTCCTCTAACTCTGGACTGGTAACCTGGAAAGGCTTTTAAAGTGTTGCCTATGGCAACAAAGTTTGCCGCCATTCCACAAGTTTAAAGTGTGGCATGTTCGGTATCCATTCACTCGGTGTGACATCATCTTTCACATCGGCTCTCCTATGGACTTTGTCTGCACTAAAAGTCATTAGTCTATTTTTTTTTTTAAAAGCGTAACCAAAAAAAAAAAAAAAAAGGGAAAACTAAAAGTCATTAGTCTATTTTTTTTTTTAAAAGCGTAACCAAAAAAAAAAAAAAAAAAGGGAAACCCGCCATTTTATTCACTAGGGCCTCTGCTAAAAGATCTATATTTGTATTTCATCTCCACGTGGCATCCCATAATGACAAAGTGACACAGAACGGTAGAAATGTCGGGGACCCTTCAGCAGTAATTCCCACCTGGAGACTATTTGGGGCCACAATCTCTGCACACCGCCATTCCTGACACTCTTCTCAGTCAGGTTGGATGGGGGCTGTCAGTGGACAATCCAGTTAGATTGGGGGGAGCATTGGTGGACAGTCAGGTGGGAAGGGGGGGCCTCCGTAGACAGTCAGGTGGGAAGGGGGGGGCCTCCGTAGACAGTCAGGTGGGAAGGGGGGGGCCTCCGTAGACAGTCAGGTGGGAAGGGGGGGGCCTCCGTAGACAGTCAGGTGGGAAGGGGGGGGCCTCCGTAGACAGTCAGGTGGGAAGGGGGGGGCCTCCGTAGACAGTCAGGTGGGAAGGGGGGGGCCTCCGTAGACAGTCAGGTGGGAAGGGGGGGGCCTCCGTAGACAGTCAGGTGGGAAGGGGGGGGCCTCCGTAGACAGTCAGGTGGGAAGGGGGGGGCCTCCGTAGACAGTCAGGTGGGAAGGGGGGGGCCTCCGTAGACAGTCAGGTGGGAAGGGGGGGGCCTCCGTAGACAGTCAGGTGGGAAGGGGGGGGCCTCCGTAGACAGTCAGGTGGGAAGGGGGGGGCCTCCGTAGACAGTCAGGTGGGAAGGGGGGGGCCTCCGTAGACAGTCAGGTGGGAAGGGGGGGGCCTCCGTAGACAGTCAGGTGGGAAGGGGGGGGCCTCCGTAGACAGTCAGGTGGGAAGGGGGGGCCTCCGTAGACAGTCAGGTGGGAAGGGGGGGGCCTCCGTAGACAGTCAGGTGGGAAGGGGGGGGCCTCCGTAGACAGTCAGGTGGGAAGGGGGGGGCCTCCGTAGACAGTCAGGTGGGAAGGGGGGGCCTCCGTAGACAGTCAGGTGGGAGGGGGGGGCCTCCGTAGACAGTCAGGTGGGAAGGGGGGGCCTCCGTAGACAGTCAGGTGGGAAGGGGGGGGCCTCCGTAGACAGTCAGGTGGGAAGGGGGGCCTCCGTAGACAGTCAGGTGGGAGGGCCTCCGTAGACAGTCAGGTGGGAGGGCCTCCGTAGACAGTCAGGTGGGAGGGCCTCCGTAGACAGTCAGGTGGGAGGGCCTCCGTAGACAGTCAGGTGGGAGGGCCTCCGTAGACAGTCAGGTGGGAGGGCCTCCGTAGACAGTCAGGTGGGAGGGCCTCCGTAGACAGTCAGGTGGGAGGGCCTCCGTAGACAGTCAGGTGGGAGGGCCTCCGTAGACAGTCAGGTGGGAGGGCCTCCGTAGACAGTCAGGTGGGAGGGCCTCCGTAGACAGTCAGGTGGGAGGGCCTCCGTAGACAGTCAGGTGGGAGGGCCTCCGTAGACAGTCAGGTGGGAGGGCCTCCGTAGACAGTCAGGTGGGAGGGCCTCCGTAGACAGTCAGGTGGGAGGGCCTCCGTAGACAGTCAGGTGGGAGGGCCTCCGTAGACAGTCAGGTGGGAGGGCCTCCGTAGACAGTCAGGTGGGAGGGCCTCCGTAGACAGTCAGGTGGGAGGGCCTCCGTAGACAGTCAGGTGGGAAGGGGGGGGCCTCCGTGGACAGTCAGGTGGGAAGGGGGGGGCCTCCGTGGACAGTCAGGTGGGAAGGGGGGGCCTCCGTGGACAGTCAGGTGGGAAGGGGGGGCCTCCGTGGACAGTCAGGTGGCAAGGGGGGGGCCTCCGTGGACAGTCAGGTGGGAAGGGGGGGGCCTCCGTGGACAGTCAGGTGGGAAGGGGGGGGCCTCCGTGGACAGTCAGGTGGGAAGGGGGGGGCCTCCGTGGACAGTCAGGTGGGAAGGGGGGGCCTCCGTGGACAGTCAGGTGGGAAGGGGGGGCCTCCGTGGACAGTCAGGTGGGAAGGGGGGGGCCTCCGTGGACAGTCAGGTGGGAAGGGGGGGGCCTCCGTTGACAGTCAGGTGGGAAGGGGGGGCCTCCGTGGACAGTCAGGTGGGAAGGGGGGGGCCTCCGTGGACAGTCAGGTGGGAAGGGGGGGGCCTCCGTGGACAGTCAGGTGGGGAAGGGGGGGGCCTCCGTGGACAGTCAGGTGGGAAGGGGGGGGCCTCCGTGGACAGTCAGGTGGGAAGGGGGGGCCTCCGTGGACAGTCAGGTGGGAAGGGGGGGGCCTCCGTGGACAGTCAGGTGGGAAGGGGGGCCTCCGTGGACAGTCAGGTGGGAAGGGGCCTCCGTGGACAGTCAGGTGGGAAGGGGGGCCTCCGTGGACAGTCAGGTGGGGAGGGGGGGGCCTCCGTGGACAGTCAGGTGGGGAGGGGGGGGCCTCCGTGGACAGTCAGGTGGGGAGGGGGGGGCCTCCGTGGACAGTCAGGTGGGACCTCCGTGGACAGTCAGGTGGGAAGGGGGGGCCTCCGTGGACAGTCAGGTGGGAGGGCCTCCGTGGACAGTAGGTTGGAGGGCCTCCGTGGACAGTCAGGTGGGAGGGCCTCCGTGGACAGTCAGGTGGGAGGGCCTCCGTGGACAGTCAGGTGGGAGGGCCTCCGTAGACAGTCAGGTGGGAGGGCCTCCGTAGACAGTCAGGTGGGAGGGCCTCCGTAGACAGTCAGGTGGGAGGGCCTCCGTAGACAGTCAGGTGGGAGGGCCTCCGTAGACAGTCAGGTGGGAGGGCCTCCGTAGACAGTCAGGTGGGAGGGCCTCCGTAGACAGTCAGGTGGGAGGGCCTCCGTAGACAGTCAGGTGGGAGGGCCTCCGTAGACAGTCAGGTGGGAGGGCCTCCGTAGACAGTCAGGTGGGAGGGCCTCCGTAGACAGTCAGGTGGGAGGGCCTCCGTAGACAGTCAGGTGGGAGGAGGGGCCTCCGTAGACAGTCAGGTGGGAGGAGGGGCCTCCGTGGACAGTCAGGTGGGAGGAGGGGCCTCCGTGGACAGTCAGGTGGGAGGAGGGGCCTCCGTGGACAGTCAGGTGGGAGGAGGGGCCTCCGTGGACAGTCAGGTGGGAGGAGGGGCCTCCGTGGACAGTCAGGTGGGAGGAGGGGCCTCCGTGGACAGTCAGGTGGGAGGAGGGGCCTCCGTGGACAGTCAGGTGGGAGGAGGGGCCTCCGTGGACAGTCAGGTGGGAGGAGGGGCCTCCGTGGACAGTCAGGTGGGAGGAGGGGCCTCCGTGGACAGTCAGGTGGGAGGAGGGGCCTCCGTGGACAGTCAGGTGGGAGGAGGGGCCTCCGTGGACAGTCAGGTGGGAGGAGGGGCCTCCGTGGACAGTCAGGTGGGAGGAGGGGCCTCCGTGGACAGTCAGGTGGGAGGAGGGGCCTCCGTGGACAGTCAGGTGGGAGGAGGGGCCTCCGTGGACAGTCAGGTGGGAGGAGGGGCCTCCGTGGACAGTCAGGTGGGAGGAGGGGCCTCCGTGGACAGTCAGGTGGGAGGAGGGGCCTCCGTGGACAGTCAGGTGGGAGGAGGGGCCTCCGTGGACAGTCAGGTGGGAGGAGGGGCCTCCGTGGACAGTCAGGTGGGAGGAGGGGCCTCCGTGGACAGTCAGGTGGGAGGAGGGGCCTCCGTGGACAGTCAGGTGGGAGGAGGGGCCTCCGTGGACAGTCAGGTGGGAGGAGGGGCCTCCGTGGACAGTCAGGTGGGAGGAGGGGCCTCCGTGGACAGTCAGGTGGGAGGAGGGGCCTCCGTGGACAGTCAGGTGGGAGGAGGGGCCTCCGTGGACAGTCAGGTGGGAGGAGGGGCCTCCGTGGACAGTCAGGTGGGAGGAGGGGCCTCCGTGGACAGTCAGGTGGGAGGAGGGGCCTCCGTGGACAGTCAGGTGGGAGGAGGGGCCTCCGTGGACAGTCAGGTGGGAGGAGGGGCCTCCGTGGACAGTCAGGTGGGAGGAGGGGCCTCCGTGGACAGTCAGGTGGGAGGAGGGGCCTCCGTGGACAGTCAGGTGGGAGGAGGGGCCTCCGTGGACAGTCAGGTGGGAGGAGGGGCCTCCGTGGACAGTCAGGTGGGAGGAGGGGCCTCCGTGGACAGTCAGGTGGGAGGAGGGGCCTCCGTGGACAGTCAGGTGGGAGGAGGGGCCTCCGTGGACAGTCAGGTGGGAGGAGGGGCCTCCGTGGACAGTCAGGTGGGAGGAGGGGCCTCCGTGGACAGTCAGGTGGGAGGAGGGGCCTCCGTGGACAGTCAGGTGGGAGGAGGGGCCTCCGTGGACAGTCAGGTGGGAGGAGGGGCCTCCGTGGACAGTCAGGTGGGAGGAGGGGCCTCCGTGGACAGTCAGGTGGGAGGAGGGGCCTCCGTGGACAGTCAGGTGGGAGGAGGGGCCTCCGTGGACAGTCAGGTGGGAGGAGGGGCCTCCGTGGACAGTCAGGTGGGAGGAGGGGCCTCCGTGGACAGTCAGGTGGGAGGAGGGGCCTCCGTGGACAGTCAGGTGGGAGGAGGGGCCTCCGTGGACAGTCAGGTGGGAGGAGGGGCCTCCGTGGACAGTCAGGTGGGAGGAGGGGCCTCCGTGGACAGTCAGGTGGGAGGAGGGGCCTCCGTGGACAGTCAGGTGGGAGGGGGGCTGGCCATTTTCAGATCTCTCCAGAGATGTCAAATAGGGTTGAAGTCTGGTCTCTCGCTGGCCCATTGTAGGACATTCACAGAGTTGTCCCCTGAGCCCCTCCTGGGTTGTCCTGGCTTTGTGCTTAGGATGGAAGGTGAAGCTTCGGCCCAGTCTGAGGTCCTGAGCTGTGGAAGAGGTTCTCATTGAGGAGATCTCTGTACTTTTCTCTATTCAGCTTTCTCTCAACCCTGACCAGTCTCCCAGCCCCACAGCATGACGCTGCCACCACCATGCGTCACAGTTGGGATGGTATTGGGCAGGTGATGGGCGGTGCCTGGTTTCCTTCTGACAGAACCTTTAGAATTGAGACCAAAAAGTTCAATCTTGGTTTCATCAGACCAGAGAATCTTCTTCCTCCCAGTCAGAGTCCTTCAGGGGCTTTCATGTGTTTTGCACCCAAGAAGAGGCTTCCAACCAGCCACTCCACCATACAGCTCAGATCGGGGAGGGCTGCAGAGATGGTTGTCCTTCTGGACCTTTGTCCCAACTCCACATGGGATCTCTGAAGCTCAGTCACAGTGACCATTGGGTTCCTGGTCACCTCTCTTACTAAGGCCTTTCTCCCCCGATTGCAGTTTGGACGGGCAACCAGTTCTTGGAAGAGTCCTGGTTGTGCCAAACTTCTTCCATTTGAGAATTATGGAGGCCACTGGGCTCTTGGGAACCTTCAGTGTAACAGGAATGTGTGTGTAGCCTTCCCCAGATCTGAGCCTTCAAATAATCCTGTCACTAGAAGTTACCACCGGCGGCCCCCCAACCACTGGAATTTACCACCGGCGGCCCCCCAACCACTGGAATTTACCACCGGCGGCCCCCCAACCACTGGAATTTACCACCGGCGGCCCCCCAACCACTGGAATTTACCACCGGCGGCCCCCCAACCACTGGAATTTACCACCGGCGGCCCCCCAACCACTGGAATTTACCACCGGCGGCCCCCCAACCACTGGAATTTTCCACCGGCGGCCCCCCAACCACTGGAATTTTCCACCGGATGCCCCCCAACCACTGGAATTTTCCACCGGATGCCCCCCAACCACTGGAATTTACCACCGGCGGCCCCCCAACCACTGGAATTTACCACCGGCGGCCTCCCAACCACTGGAATTTACCACCGCCGGCCTCCCAACCACTGGAATTTACCACCGGCGGCCCCCCAACCACTGGAATTTACCACCGGCGGCCCCCCAACCACTGGAATTTACCACCGGCGGCCCCCCAACCACTGGAATTTTCCACCGGCGGCCCCCCAACCACTGGAATTTTCCACCGGCGGCCCCCCAACCACTGGAATTTTCCACCGGCGGCCCCCAACCACTGGAATTTTCCACCGGCGGCCCCCCAACCACTGGAATTTACCACCGGCGGCCCCCCAACCACTGGAATTTACCACCGGCGGCCTCCCAACCACTGGAATTTACCACCGGCGGCCTCCAACCACTGGAATTTACCACCGGCGGCCTCCAACCACTAGAATTTACCACCGGCGGCCTCCAATCACTGGAATTTACCACCGGCGGCCTCCAATCACTGGAATTTACCACCGGCGGCCTCCAACCACTGGAATTTACCACCGGCGGCCTCCAATCACTGGAATTTACCACCGGCGGCCTCCAACCACTGGAATTTACCACCGGCGGCCTCCAACCACTGGAATTTACCACCGGCGGCCTCCAACCACTGGAATTTACCACCGGCGGCCTCCAACCACTGGAATTTACCACCGGCGGCCTCCAACCACTGGAATTTACCACCGGCGGCCCCCCAACCACTGGAATTTACCACCGGCGGCCCCCCAACCACTGGAATTTTCCACCGGCGGCCCCCCAACCACTGGGAATTTTCCACCGGATGCCCCCCAACCACTGGAATTTTCCACCGGATGCCCCCCAACCACTGGAATTTACCACCGGCGGCCCCCCAACCACTGGAATTTACCACCGGCGGCCTCCCAACCACTGGAATTTACCACCGCCGGCCTCCCAACCACTGGAATTTACCACCGGCGGCCCCCCAACCACTGGAATTTACCACCGGCGGCCCCCCAACCACTGGAATTTTCCACCGGCGGCCCCCCAACCACTGGAATTTTCCACCGGCGGCCCCCCAACCACTGGAATTTTCCACCGGCGGCCCCCCAACCACTGGAATTTTCCACCGGCGGCCCCCCAACCACTGGAATTTTCCACCGGCGGCCCCCCAACCACTGGAATTTACCACCGGCGGCCCCCCAACCACTGGAATTTACCACCGGCGGCCTCCCAACCACTGGAATTTACCACCGGCGGCCTCCAACCACTGGAATTTACCACCGGCGGCCTCCAACCACTAGATTTACCACCGGCGGCCTCCAATCACTGGAATTTACCACCGGCGGCCTCCAATCACTGGAATTTACCACCGGCGGCCTCCAACCACTGGAATTTACCACCGGCGGCCTCCAATCACTGGAATTTACCACCGGCGGCCTCCAACCACTGGAATTTACCACCGGCGGCCTCCAACCACTGGAATTTACCACCGGCGGCCTCCAACCACTGGAATTTACCACCGGCGGCCTCCAACCACTGGAATTTACCACCGGCGGCCTCCAATCACTGGAATTTACCACCGGTGGCCTCCAATCACTGGAATTTACCACCGGCGGCCTCCAATCACTGGAATTTACCACCGGCGGCCTCCAACCACTGGAATTTACCACCGGCGGCCTCCAACCATCAGAAGTAATGGGAAGAGCCTGAGCGAGATTCCAGGGTCTGAAGACCTCCACTGATGTGAGATGTTTGATTCTTTTCCATGAGTTCCCAACATTTCTACTATTCTGTGTCATTATGGGATGCCGAGTGTAGAGAGAACACCTGGAGTGACATCCAGCTGCATCCATGACGGGGGTGGGGGATACTATAGGAACACTCATTACATAGTGTGGGAGGAGTCTGGAGGTGTCCTCCCTCATTCTGGATACACACAGTACATTGGATGTATGGGGGGGGGGGGGGGGTTCAGAATACACGGGGTTGGTCTCACCTTCTCTTTCTTGGGTTTATTCGGCATCTTGGTGGCTCCTCCCCTTTTCTTACGATCACTGCGATCTCCGAGAGCAGAAACCGGGACTGGAAATCTACGAGGGATAGGGACAATCTACGAGGGATAGGGACAATCTACGAGGGATAGGGACAATCTACGAGGGATAGGGACAATCTACGAGGGATAGGGACAATCTATGGACAATCTACGAGGGATAGGGACAATCTACGAGGGATAGGGACAATCTACGAGGGATAGGGACAATCTATGGACAATCTACGAGGGATAGGGACAATCTATGAGGGATAGGGACAATCTACGAGGGATAGGGACAATCTATGAGGGATAGGGACAATCTACGAGGGATAGGGACAATCTATGAGGGATAGGGACAATCTATGAGGGATATGGACGATCTACGAGGGATAGGGACAATCTACGAGGGAGATGGACGATCTATGAGGGATAGGGACAATCTATGAGGGATATGGACGATCTATGAGGGATAGGGACGATCTATGAGGGATCTGTAATGTCGGACTCGGGAGGGAAGCGGTTCTCAGCTTGTTCCGTCTCCCGCACTCTATAGGCCTCAGTCCCGGCCTCTCCCCGGTACCCGGAGACTGGACTCTCCCTCCTGTCATTGGCCGCTCCGCCGCTCAGATTTGACGTATGACGTCACCTACGCGGGTAGACGCAGAGACGCACGTGTCACCATAGTAACAGAATGTTTTCACACCGCAATGGTGGATGGTGCAGAAATATTCTCCACGCCCCCGTACTGCCTTTCCTCCGCCCACACGACAAATCCCGCCCTCACTCTACCCTACCACGCCCCCGTACTGCCTTTCCTCCCCCCACATCCACAATGTATACCCCCCTCCTCCCCCCACATCTCCAATGTATACCCCCCTCCTCCCCCCACATCTCCAATGTATACCCCCCTCCTCCCCCCACATCTCCATTGTATACCCCCCTCCTCCCCCCACATCTCCAATGTATACCCCCCTCCTCCCCCCACATCTCCAATGTATACCCCCCTCCTCCCCCCACATCTCCAATGTATACCCCCCTCCTCCCCCCACATCTCCAATGTATACCCCCTCCTCCCCCCACATCTCCAATGTATACCCCCCTCCTCCCCCCACATCTCCAATGTATACCCCCTCCTCCCCCCACATCTCCAATGTATACCCCCCTCCTCCCCCCACCTCTCCAATGTATACCCCCCTCCTCCCCCCACCTCTCCAATGTATACCCCCTCCACCCCCTACATCTCCAATGTATACCCCCCTCCTCCTCCCCCCACCTCTCCAATGTATACCCCCCTCCTCCCCCCACCTCTCCAATGTATACCCCCCTCCTCCCCCCAAATCTCCAATGTATACCCCCTCCTCCCCCACATCTCCAATGTATACCCCCCTCCTCCCCCCACCTCTCCAATGTATACCCCCCTCCTCCCCCCACATCTCCAATGTATACCCCCCTCCTCCCCCACATCTCCAATGTATACCCCCCTCCTCCCCCTACATCTCCAATGTATACCCCCTCCTCCCCCCACATCTCCATCTCCAATGTATACCAACTCCTCCCCCACCTCTCCAATGTATACCCCCTCCTCCCCCACATCTCCAATGTATAACCCCCTCCTCGCCCCACCTCTCCAATGTATACCCCCCTCCTCCCCCCACATCTCCAATGTATATCTCCCTCCTCCCCCCACCTCTCCAATGTATACCCCCACCTCTGCAATGTATACCCCCTCCTTCCCCCACATCCCCAATGTATACCCCCCTCCTCCCCCCACATCTCCAATGTATACCCCCTCCTCCCCCACATCTCCAATGTATACCCCCTCCTCCCCCCACATCTCCAATGTATACCCCCTCCTCCCCCCACATCTCCAATGTATACCCCCCTCCTCCCCCCACATCTCCAATGTATACCCCCCTCCTCCCCCCACATCTCCAATGTATACCCCCCTCCTCCCCCCACATCTCCAATGTATACCCCCCTTCTCCCCCACATCTCCAATGTATACCCCCTCCTCCCCCACATCTCCAATGTATACCCCCCTCCTCCTCCCACATCCCCAATGTGTACCCCCTTCTCCCCCCACATCTCCAATGTGTTCCCCCCTCCTCCCCCCACCTCTCCAATGTGTTCCCCCCTCCTCCCCCCCACATCTCCAATGTATACCCCCCTCCTCCCCCCACATCTCCAATGTATACCCCCCTCTTCCCCCCACATCTCCAATGTATACCCCCTGTCACGGACCTGGCCGGAGCAGAGGCTGTTGGAGAGGACTGTGTGCGGGCCTGTTGCCCACAGATTATAGGCCCTAGCATTTGAGGTGAATGAGAAATCCAGTCTGAACTGTATTAATCGGACTCAGTCATGTATATATTGTATGGGGACTCCTTGCTGTGGATCTGTGTCCCTGAAGAGGGAGGGGGGGTTCCTCCAGCAGCCCCCTGCTGATAAGACTGATTCATTCTGTTGGGACACATCATGTGAGGAGATGCTGGTGTCAACTGGTGTTTATGTTAATTGAGAGAGCTGATCACATTAGCCACCAGCACTGGCTAATAGACGAATGGTCTAGGCTGAGGAGGGGGGAGATTGTTAATTGTAATTAGCTCCAGCTCTTGTGTTTATATTAATGTGTGAAGCTCGGTGCCCACAAGACTGTCATCTGCTCTGGGTACATTTTGTAGTAAATTAGCTCATGTTAATTAGGTTAGCTTTGAGTCATCCTGCTGTATAAAGGTCTGTGAGATCTCAAATAAAAAGTTAGTTCTGATGTACTCCAAGACTGGTGTTGTCTAGTTCTTGGGGTTCCTATGGCCAGATCTATTGGACTCGTGTTCCAGAACTTAGGAAGCGGTATACGACGGAAGCACTCAAGCGGAGTGTGGGGCGTTCCGTGACACCCCCCTCTTCCCCCCACATCTCCAATGTATACCCCCTCCTCCCCCCACATCTCCAATGTATACCCCCTCTCCTCCCCCCACATCTCCAATGTATACCCCCCTCCTCCTCCCCCACATCTCCAATGTATACCCCCCTCCTCCCCCCACATATCCAATGTATACCCCCCTCCTCCCCCACATCTCCAATGTATACCCCCTCCTCCCCCCACATCTCCAATGTATACCCCCCTCATCCCCCCACCTCTCCAATGTATACCCCCCTCCTCCCCCCACATATCCAATGTATACCCCCCTCCTCCCCCACATCTCCAATGTATACCCCCTCCTCCCCCCACATCTCCAATGTATACCACCCTCATCCCCCCACCTCTCCAATGTATACCCCCCTCCTCCCCCCACATCTCCAATGTATACCCCCTCCCTCCCCCCACATCTCCAAGTATACCCCCTCCTCCCCCACATCTCCAATGTATACCCCCCTCCTCCCCCACATCCCCAATGTATACCCCCCTCCTCCCCCACATCCCCAATGTATACCCCTCCTCCCCCACATCTCCAATGTATACCCCCCTCTCCCCCCACATCCCCAATGTATACCCCCCTCCTCCCCCACATCTCCAATGTATACCCCCCTCCGCCCCCCACATCTCCAATGTATACCCCCCTCCTCCCTCCCCCACCTTCCAATGTATACCCCCCTCCTCCCCCCACCTCTCCAATGTATACCCCCCTCCTCCCCCCACATCTCCAATGTATACCCCCTCCTCCCCCACATCTCCAATGTATACCCCCTCCTCCCCCCACATCTCCAATGTATACCCCCCTCCTCCCCCCACATCTCCAATGTATACCCCCCTTCCCCCCCACATCTCCAATGTATACCCCCCTCCTCCCCCCACCTCTCCAATGTATACCCCCCTCCTCCCCCCATATCTCCAATGTATACCCCCTCCTCCCCCCACATCTCCAATGTATACCCCCTCCTCCCCCCCACATCCCCAATGTATACCACCCTCCTCCCCCCACATCTCCAATGTATACCCCCTCCTCCCCCCACATCTCCAATGTATACCCCCCTCATCCCCCCACCTCTCCAATGTATACCCCCTCCTCCCCCCACACCTCCAATGTATACCCCCCTCCTCCCCCCACATCTCCAATGTATACCCCCTCCTCCCCCACATTTCCAATGTATACCCCCTCCTCCCCCCACATCCCCAATGTATACCCCCTCCTCCCCCACATTTCCAATGTATACCCCCCTCCTCCCCCCACATCCCCAATGTATACCCCCCTCCTCCCCCACATCTCCAATGTATACCCCCTCCACCCCCTACATCTCCAATGTATACCCCCCTCCTCCTCCCCCCACCTCTCCAATGTATACCCCCCTCCTCCCCCCACCTCTCCAATGTATACCCCCCTCCTCCCCCCAAATCTCCAATGTATACCCCCTCCTCCCCCACATCTCCAATGTATACCCCCCTCCTCCCCCCACCTCTCCAATGTATACCCCCTCCTCCCCCCACATCTCTAATGTATACCCCCCTCCTCCCCCACATCTCCAATGTATACCCCCCTCCTCCCCCCACCTCTCCAATGTATACCCCCCTCCTCCCCCCACCTCTCCCAATGTATACCCCCTGCTCCCCCCACCTCTCCAATGTATACCCCCTCCTCCCCCCACCTCTCCAATGTATACCCCCTCCTCCCCCCCACCTCTCCAATGTATACCCCCCTCCTCCCCACACATCTCCAATGTATACCCCCCTCCTCCCCCACATCTCCAATGTATACCCCCCTCTTCCCCCCACATCTCCAATGTATACCCCCTGTCACGGACCTGGCCGGAGCAGAGGCTGTTGGAGAGGACTGTGTGCGGGCCTGTTGCCCACCGATTATGGGCCCTAGCATTTGAGGTGAATGAGAAATCCAGTCTGAACTGTATTAATCGGACTCAGTCATGTATATATTGTATGGGGACTCCTTGCTGTGGATCTGTGTCCCTGAAGAGGGAGGGGGGGGTTCCTCCAGCAGCCCCCTGCTGATAAGACTGATTCATTCTGTTGGGACACATCATGTGAGGAGATGCTGGTGTCAACTGGTGTTTATGTTAATTGAGAGAGCTGATCACATTAGCCACCAGCACTGGCTAATAGACGAATGGTCTAGGCTGAGGAGGGGGAGATTGTTAATTGTAATTAGCTCCAGCTATTGTGTTTATATTAATGTGTGAAGCTCGGTGCCCACAAGACTGTCATCTGCTCTGGGTACATTTTGTAGTAAATTAGCTCATGTTAATTAGGTTAGCTTTGAGTCATCCTGCTGTATAAAGGTCTGTGAGATCTCAAATAAAAAGTTAGTTCTGATGTACTCCAAGACTGGTGTTGTCTAGTTCTTGGGGTTCCTATAGCCAGATCCATTGGACTCGTGTTCCAGAACTTAGGAAGCGGTATACGACGGAAGCACTCAAGCGGAGTGTGGGGCGTTCCGTGACACCCCCCTCTTCCCCCCACATCTCCAATGTATACCCCCTCCTCCCCCCACATCTCCAATGTATACCCCCCTCCACCCCTACATCTCCAATGTATACCCCCCTCCTCCCCCCAAATCTCCAATGTATACCCCCTCCTCCCCCACATCTCCAATGTATACCCCCCTCCTCCCCCCACCTCTCCAATGTATACCCCCTCCACCCCCCTACATCTCCAATGTATACCCCCCTCCTCCTCCCCCCACCTCTCCAATGTATACCCCCCTCCTCCCCCCACCTCTCCAATGTATACCCCCCTCCTCCCCCCAAATCTCCAATGTATACCCCCTCCTCCCCCACATCTCCAATGTATACCCCCCTCCTCCCCCCACCTCTCCAATGTATACCCCCTCCTCCCCCCACATCTCCAATGTATACCCCCCTCCTCCCCCCACATCTCCAATGTATACCCCCCTCCTCCCCCTACATCTCCAATGTATACCCCCTCCTCCCCCCACATCTCCAATGTATACCAACTCCTCCCCCACCTCTCCAATGTATACCCCCTCCTCCCCCCACATCTCCAATGTATACCCCCCTCCTCGCCCCACCTCTCCAATGTATACCCCCCTCCTCCCCCCACATCTCCAATGTATATCTCCCTCCTCCCCCCACCTCTCCAATGTATACCCCCCACCTCTGCAATGTATACCCCCTCCTTCCCCCACATCCCCAATGTATACCCCCCTCCTCCCCCCACATCTCCAATGTATACCCCCTCCTCCCCCACATCTCCAATGTATACCCCCTCCTCCCCCCACATCTCCAATGTATACCCCCTCCTCCCCCCACATCTCCAATGTATACCCCCCTCCTCCCCCCACATCTCCAATGTATACCCCCCTCCTCCCCCCACATCTCCAATGTATACCCCCTCCTCCCCCCACATCTCCAATGTATACCCCCCTTCTCCCCCACATCTCCAATGTATACCCCCTCCTCCCCCACATCTCCAATGTATACCCCCCTCCTCCTCCCACATCCCCAATGTGTACCCCCTTCTCCCCCCACATCTCCAATGTGTTCCCCCCTCCTCCCCCCACATCTCCAAATGTGTTCCCCCCTCCTCCCCCCCACATCTCAAATGTATACCCCCCTCCTCCCCCTACATCTCCAATATATACCCCCTCCTCCTCCCACATCTCCAATGTATACCCCCCTCCTCCTCCCACATCTCCAATGTATACCCCCCTTCTCCCCCCACATCTCCAATGTATTCCCCCTCCTCCCCCCACATCTCCAATGTATACCCCACCTCCTCCCACATCCCCAATGTGTTCCCCCCTCCTCCCCCCACATCTCCAATGTGTTCCCCCCTCCTCCCCCCACATCTCCAATGTATATCCCCTCCTCCCCCCCCCCATCCCCAATGTATACCCCCCTCCTCCCCCCACATCCACAATGTATACCCCCTCCTCCCCCCACATCCACAATGTATACCCCCTCCTCCCCCACATCTCCAATGTATACCCCCTTTCTCCCCCCACATCTCCAATGTATACCCCCCTCCTCCCCCACATCTCCAATGTATACCCCCCTCCTCCCCCACATCTCCAATGTATACCCCCCTCCTCCCCCCACATCTCCAATGTATACCCCCCTCCTCCCCCACATCTCCAATGTATACCCCCCTCCTCCCCCCACATCTCTAATGTATACCCCCTCCTCCCCCCACATCTCTAATGTATACCCCCTCCTCCCCCACATCTCCAATGTATACCCACCTCCTCCCCCCACATCTCCAATGTATACCCCCTTTCTCCCCCCACATCTCCAATGTATACCCCCCTCCTCCCCCCACATCTCCAATGTATACCCCCCTCCTCCCCCACATCTCCAATGTATACCCCCTCCTCCCCCCACATCTCCAATGTATACCCCCCTCCTCCCCCACATCTCCAATGTATACCCCCCTCCTCCCCCCACATCTCCAATGTATACCCCCTCCTCCCCCACATCTCCAATGTATACCCCCCTCCTCCCCCACATCCCCAATGTATACCCCCTCCTCCCCCCACATCTCCAATGTATACCCCCCTCCTCCCCCACATCCCCAATGTATACCCCCTCCTCCCCCCACATCTCCAATGTATACCCCCCTCCTCCCCCCACATCTCCAATGTATACCCCCTCCTCCCCCCACATCTCCAATGTATACCCCCCTCCTCCCCCACCTCTCCAATGTATACCCCCCTCCTCCCCCCACATCTCTAATGTATACCCCCTCCTCCCCCCACATCTCCAATGTATACCCCCTCCTCCCCCCACATCTCTAATGTATACCCCCTCCTCCCCCCACATCTCCAATGTATACCCACCTCCTCCCCCCACATCTCCAATGTATACCCCCTTTCTCCCCCCACATCTCCAATGTATACCCCCCTCCTCCCCCACATCTCCAATGTATACCCCCCTCCTCCCCCCACATCTCCAATGTATACCCCCCTCCTCCCCCCACATCTCCAATGTATACCCCCCTCCTCCCCCACATCTCCAATGTATACCCCCTTTCTCCCCCCACATCTCCAATGTATACCCCCCTCCTGCTTCCCCACATCTCCAATGTATACCCCCTCCTCCTCCCACATCCCCAATGTGTTCCCCCCTCCTCCCCCCACATCTCCAATGTATACCCCCTCCTCCCCCACATCTCCAATGTATACTCCCCTCCTCCCCCCACATCTCCAATGTATACCCACCTCCTCCCCCCACATCTCCAATGTATACCCCCTTTCTCCCCCCACATCTCCAATGTATACCCCCCTCCTCCCCCCACATCCCCAATGTATACCCCCCTCCTCCCCCCACATCTCCAATGTATACCCCCTCCTCCCCCCACATCTCCAATGTATACCCCCCTCCTCCCCCACATCTCCAATGTATACCCCCTCCTCCCCCCACATCTCCAATGTATACCCCCCTCCTCCCCCCACATTTCCAATGTAAACCCCCCTCCTCCCCCCACCTCTCCAATGTATACCCCCCTCCTCCCCCACATCTCCAATGTATACCCCCCTCCTCCCCCCACATCTCCAATGTATACCCCCTCCTCCCCCCACATCTCCAATGTATACCCCCCTCCTCCCCCACATCCCCAATTGTATACCCCCTCCTCCCCCCACATCTCCAATGTATACCCCCCTCCTCCCCCCACATCTCCAATGTATACCCACCTCCTCCCCCCACATCTCCAATGTATACCCCCTTTCTCCCCCCACATCTCCAATGTATACCCCCCTCCTCCCCCACATCTCCAATGTATACCCCCCTCCTCCCCCACATCTCCAATGTATACCCCCCTCCTCCCCCCACATCTCCAATGTATACCCCCCTCCTCCCCCACATCTCCAATGTATACCCCCCTCCTCCCCCACATCTCCAATGTGTACCCCCTCCTCCCCCCACATCTCCAATGTATACCCACCTCCTCCCCCCACATCTCCAATGTATACCCCCTCCTCCCCCCACATCTCCAATGTATACCCCCCTCCTCCCCCACATCTCCAATGTATACCCCCCTCCTCCCCCCACATCTCCAATGTATACCCCCTCCTCCCCCCACATCTCCAATGTATACCCCCCTCCTCCCCCACATCCCCAATGTATACCCCCTCCTCCCCCCACATCTCCAATGTATACCCCCCTCCTCCCCCCACATCCCCAATGTATACCCCCTCCTCCCCCCACATCTCCAATGTATACCCCCCTCCTCCCCCCACATCTCCAATGTATACCCCCTCCTCCCCCCACATCTCCAATGTATACCCCCTCCTCCCCCACCTCTCCAATGTATACCCCCCTCCTCCCCCCACATCTCTAATGTATACCCCCTCCTCCCCCCACATCTCCAATGTATACCCCCCTCCTCCCCCCACATCTCTAATGTATACCCCCTCCTCCCCCCACATCTCCAATGTATACCCACCTCCTCCCCCCACATCTCCAATGTATACCCCCTTTCTCCCCCCACATCTCCAATGTATACCCCCCTCCTCCCCCACATCTCCAATGTATACCCCCCTCCTCCCCCACATCTCCAATGTATACCCCCTCCTCCCCCCACATCTCCAATGTATACCCCCCTCCTCCCCCACATCTCCAATGTATACCCCCTTTCTCCCCCCACATCTCCAATGTATACCCCCCTCCTGCTTCCCCACATCTCCAATGTATACCCCCTCCTCCTCCCACATCCCCAATGTGTTCCCCCCTCCTCCCCCCACATCTCCAATGTATACCCCCTCCTCCCCCACATCTCCAATGTATACCCCCCTCCTCCCCCCACATCTCCAATGTATACCCACCTCCTCCCCCCACATCTCCAATGTATACCCCCTTTCTCCCCCCACATCTCCAATGTATACCCCCCTCCTCCCCCCACATCCCCAATGTATACCCCCCTCCTCCCCCCACATCTCCAATGTATACCCCCTCCTCCCCCCACATCTCCAATGTATACCCCCCTCCTCCCCCACATCTCCAATGTATACCCCCTCCTCCCCCCACATCTCCAATGTATACCCCCCTCCTCCCCCCACATCTCCAATGTATACCCCCTCCTCCCCCCACATCTCCAATGTATACCCCCCTCCTCCCCCACATCCCCAATGTATACCCCCTCCTCCCCCCACATCTCCAATGTATACCCCCCTCCTCCCCCCACATCTCCAATGTATACCCACCTCCTCCCCCCACATCTCCAATGTATACCCCCTTTCTCCCCCCACATCTCCAATGTATACCCCCCTCCTCCCCCACATCTCCAATGTATACCCCCCTTCTCCCCCACATCTCCAATGTATACCCCCCTCCTCCCCCCACATCTCCAATGTATACCCCCCTCCTCCCCCACATCTCCAATGTATACCCCCCTCCTCCCCCACATCTCCAATGTGTACCCCCTCCTCCCCCCACATCTCCAATGTATACCCACCTCCTCCCCCCACATCTCCAATGTATACCCCCTTTCTCCCCCCACATCTCCAATGTATACCCCCCTCCTCCCCCACATCTCCAATGTATACCCCCCTCCTCCCCCACATCTCCAATGTATACCCCCCTCCTCCCCCACATCTCCAATGTGTACCCCCTCCTCCCCCCACATCTCCAATGTATACCCACCTCCTCCCCCCACATCTCCAATGTATACCCCCTTTCTCCCCCACATCTCCAATGTATACCCCCCTCCTCCCCCCACATCTCCAATGTATACCCCCTCCTCCCCCACCTCTCCAATGTATACCCCCCTCCTCCCCCCACATCTCCAATGTATACCCCCTCCTCCCCCCACATCTCCAATGTATACCCCCCTCCTCCCCCCACATCTCCAATGTATACCCCCTCCTCCCCCACCTCTCCAATGTATACCCCCCTCCTCCCCCCACATCTCCAATGTATACCCCCTCCTCCCCCCACCTCTCCAATGTATACCCCCCTCCTCCCCCCACATCTCCAATGTATACCCCCCTCCTCCCCCCACATCTCCAATGTATACCCCCTCCTCCCCCCACATCTCCAATGTATACCCCCTCCTCCCCCACCTCTCCAATGTATACCCCCCTCCTCCCCCCACATCTCCAATGTATACCCCCTCCTCCCCCCACCTCTCCAATGTATACCCCCCTCCTCCCCCCACATCTCCAATGTATACCCCCCTCCTCCCCCACATCTCCAATGTGTACCCCCTCCTCCCCCCACATCTCCAATGTATACCCCCCTCCTCCCCCACATCCCCAATGTATACCCCCCTCCTCCCCCCACATCCCCAATGTATACCCCCCTCCTCCCCCCCACATCCCCAATGTATACCCACCTCCTCCCCCCACATCTCCAATGTATACCCCCTTTCTCCCCCCACATCTCCAATGTATACCCCCCTTCTCCCCCACATCTCCAATGTATACCCCCCTCCTCCCCCACATCTCCAATGTGTACCCCCTCCTCCCCCCACATCTCCAATGTATACCCCCCTCCTCCCCCACATCCCCAATGTATACCCCCCTCCTCCCCCCACATCTCCAATGTATACCCCCCTCCTCCCCCCCACATCCCCAATGTATACCCACCTCCTCCCCCCACATCTCCAATGTATACCCCCTTTCTCCCCCCACATCTCCAATGTATACCCCCCTCCTCCCCCCACATCTCCAATGTATACCCCCCTCCTCCCCCCACATCTCCAATGTATACCCACCTCCTCCCCCCACATCTCCAATGTATACCCCCTTTCTCCCCCCACATCTCCAATGTATACCCCCCTTCTCCCCCACATCTCCAATGTATACCCCCCTCCTCCCCCACATCTCCAATGTATACCCCCCTCCTCCCCCACATCTCCAATGTATACCCCCCTCCTCCCCCACATCTCCAATGTGTACCCCCTCCTCCCCCCACATCTCCAATGTATACCCCCCTCCTCCCCCCACATCCCCAATGTATACCCCCCTCCTCCCCCCCACATCCCCAATGTATACCCCCCTCCTCCCCCCCACATCCCCAATGTATACCCCCCCCTCTTCTCTATATACAATTCAGGTCACTATGAAGGGGCGGGGTTTACAATGTTATGACGTAGATGGGAGGGACTGGTCAGGTCACGTGTTGTGGTCAGCTGGCTGTGAATTGGATTCTCATCTGGGAGGTCATGACGTCATCAGCGCGCGCCTGTACTGTGTACCCGGAAGTGTTTTCTCTATGCGGTCCGATCAGTCTTCTCCCGGGGGGCCCCTGATGTCTGTGCGGACCCGGGGCCCCCTCACCCCCCGCCGCCTCCTACTCAGCACCCCCTGCGGGGTCATGGCTGTGGGGGAGGAGCAAGGGGCGGGGTTAGGAATCCGGCAGGGGGCGGGGCTGGGACTCCAGGGGGCGTGGCTGGGACCCCAGAATGGGGTGGAGAGGCAGAAGTTCGTATCGGGGGGGAGGGAAGTGAAGGATTATGGGGGTGCTCTGGATTGGGCGGAGTGCTCCCCGGTGGTCTCCAGCTTTGCTCGGGGGGCGTGTCCTTCCAGGGTGCGGGTGGCGGTGGTGGATGCGGAGTCCTTGGTGAGGGCGGGGGTTCTGCAGGAAGTGGGGGACCCCCCCGATCGTGGCTCCGCCCTCTGGGTGAGTAAGAAGCAGCTGCGGGATTTGGGTTTATATCACCGGGAGTGGGTGATAGTGACCTCCCCCGGAGCACCGCCCCCTCCCGGAGCTTCCCCCGGAGCACCGCCCCCTCCCGGAGCTTCCCCCGAAGCACCGCCCCCTCCCGGAGCTTCCCCCGAAGCACCGCCCCCTCCCGGAGCACCCCCACACCTCGCCGTTATCCTGGCCACAGAGCTGTGCTTGGGGCACCCCCAGAAATACAGCCACCTGCTGAGTGGGAGGCGGAGCCCCCCGGACCCTGGGACCGCCCTCATTTCCGCCCCCCTCAGCTTCAACCTGACATCCGGAAACGGGGGGCTGAGCGAGGTGCTTGTAGAGGTGAGACCATCCCCCGACCCTGACATCCCCCACCCGTACTCTTCATACCCCTTCCCCCACCTGTAACCTTCATATCCCCCGACCCTGACCTCCCCCTCCCCCAACCGCACTCCTCATACCCCTTCCCCCACCTGTAACCTTCATATCCCCCGACCCTGACCTCCCCCTCCCCCAACCGTACTCCTCATACCCCTTCCCCCACCTGTAACCTTCATATCCCCCAACCCTGACCTCCCCACAGGGTAGATTTGATTTAAATCATAATTTTTAAAGAGCAACTGTAATTTCAGTCCCGCTGTCGGCTCCTCCTCCTCCTCTGTCCCGCTGTCGGCTCCTCCTCCTCTGTCCCGCTGTCGGCTCCTCCTCCTCCTCTGTCCCGCTGTCGGCTCCTCCTCCTCCTCTGTCCCGCTGTCGGCTCCTCCTCCTCCTCTGTCCCGCTGTCGGCTCCTCCTCCTTTGTCCCGCTGTCGGCTCCTCCTCCTCTGTCCCGCTGTCGGCTCCTTCTCCGCTGTCCCGCTATCGGCTCCTCCTCCTCTGTCCCGCTGTCGGTTCCTCCTCCTCTGTCCCGCTGTCGGCTCCTCCTCCTCTGTCCCGCTATCGGCTCCTCCTCCTCTGTCCCGCTGTCGGCTCCTCCTCCTCTGTCCCGCTGTCGGCTCCTCCTCTGTCCCGCTGTCGGCTCCTCCTCCTTTGTCCCGCTGTCGGCTCCTCCTCCTCTGTCCCGCTGTCGGTTCCTCCTCCTCTGTCCCGCTGTCGGCTCCTTCTCCGCTGTCCCGCTATCGGCTCCTCCTCCTCTGTCCCGCTGTCAGCTCCTTCTGCGCTGTCCTGCTATCGGCTCCTCCTCCTCTGTCCCGCTGTCGGCTCCTCCTCCTCTGTCCCGCTGTCGGCTCCTCCTCCTCTGTCCCGCTGTCGGCTCCTCCTCCTCTGTCCCGCTGTCGGCTCCTCCTCCTCTGTCCCGCTGTCGGCTCCTCCTCCTCTGTCCCGCTGTCGGCTCCTTCTCCGCTGTCCCGCTATCGGCTCCTCCTCCTCTGTCCCGCTGTCGGCTCCTTCTCCGCTGTCCCGCTGTCGGCTCCTTCTCCGCTGTCCCGCTATCGGCTCCTCCTCCTCTGTCCCGCTGTCGGCTCCTTCTCCGCTGTCCCGCTATCGGCTCCTCCTCCTCTGTCCCGCTGTCGGCTCCTCCTCCTCTGTCCCGCTGTCGGCTCCTCCTCCTCTGTCCCGCTGTCGGCTCCTCCTCCTCTGTCCCGCTGTCGGCTCCTCCTCCTCTGTCCCGCTGTCGGCTCCTCCTCTGTCCCGCTGTCGGCTCCTCCTCCTCCTCTGTCTCGCTCACTTTAATGGGACGTCTAGTGATGCGGCAGTGACACAACAAGGTGAGGGACATGACAGAAGGTGATTGGACGCCCTCTACCAGGCGCTGCCATGATGGATCTGAAATGACAGGGCCTCTTTATATGGAAGGACTCATTCCTGCTGATAGTTGGAATCTTTAATATTTGGAAACAAAATGAAGGTTTCTTGTTTAGAATAATAAGCTGTCCGGTTAGTAAAACACGATATCAGAACAGATTCCATCGTTAATATTATTATTATACAGGATTTATAGAGCACCAACAGTTTGCAATAACAAAATAAAGGCAGACATTACAGTTACATTACAATTTGGTAGAAGAGGAATTAGAGGACCCTGATCCTAGGAGCTTACAATCTAGGAGGGAGGCTCAAGTGATAGAAGAGGTAATAGCTGTGGGGGGTGAGCTGATGGAGAAAGTAAAGCTGAAAGTGTATTAGAAGCAGGATCGGCTTCTTTGAAGAGAAGGGTTTTCAGGGATCGTCTAAAGATGGATAGATTAGGGGAGGAGTCGGACAGATTGGGGTAGGGAGTTCCAGAGGATGGGAGAAGCTCTGGAAAAATCCTGGATGTGATTATGGGAGGAGGTGACAAGGGATCTAGAGAGCTGGGGGTCTTGGGAGGACTGAAGACAGCGGCTTGGTTGGTATTTTGGGACTAGGTTAGTGATGTAGCTGGGGGCAGAGTTTTGGATGGCTTTGTAAATTATTGTTAGTACTTTGAATTTTATTCGTTGGGTGAGTGGAAGCCAGTGGAGGGATTGGTAGAGAAGGGTGGAGGACACTGAATGGAGGCCAGTGGAGGGATTGGTAGAGAGGGGTGGAGGACACTGAATGGAGGTCAGTGGAGGGGTTGGTAGAGAGGGGTGGAGGACACTGAATGGAGGTCAGTGGAGGGATTGGCAGAGAGGGGTGGAGGACACTGAATGGAGACCAGTGGAGGGATTGGCAGAGAGGGGTGGAGGACACTGAATGGAGACCAGTGGAGGGATTGGTAGAGAGGAGTGGAGGACACTGAATGGAGGCCAGTGGAGGGATTGGTAGAGAGGGGTGGAGGACACTGAATGGAGGCCAGTGGAGGGATTGGTAGAGAGGAGTGGAGGACACTGAATGGAGGCCAGTGGAGGGATTGGTAGAGAGGGGTGGAGGACAGTGAATGGAGACCAGTGGAGGGATTGGTAGAGAGGAGTGGAGGACACTGAATGGAGATCAGTGGGGGGATTGGTAGAGAGGAGTGGAGGACACTGAATGGAGATCAGTGGAGGGATTGGTAGAGAGGGGTGGAGGACACTGAATGGAGGCCAGTGGAGGGATTGGTAGAGAGGAGTGGAGGACACTGAATGGAGATCAGTGGAGGGATTGGTAGAGAGGGGTGGAGGACACTGAATGGAGACCAGTGGATGGATTGGCAGAGAGGGGTGGAGGACACTGAATGGAGGTCAGTGGAGGGATTGGTAGAGAGGCGTGGAGGACACTGAATGGAGACCAGTGGAGGGATTGGTAGAGAGGGGTGGAGGACACTGAATGGAGGTCAGTGGAGGGATTGGTAGAGAGGGGTGGAGGACACTGAATGGAGGCCAGTGGAGGGATTGGTAGAGAGGAGTGGAGGACACTGAATGGAGGCCAGTGGAGGGATTGGTGGAGAGGAGTGGAGGACACTGAATGGAGGCCAGTGGAGGGATTGGTAGAGAGGAGTGGAGGACACTGAATGGAGGCCAGTGGAGGGATTGGTAGAGAGGGGTGGAGGACACTGAATGGAGGTCAGTGGAGGGATTGGCAGAGAGGGGTGGAGGACACTGAATGGAGACCAGTGGAGGGATTGGCAGAGAGGGGTGGAGGACACTGAATGGAGACCAGTGGAGGGATTGGTAGAGAGGGGTGGAGGACACTGAATGGAGACCAGTGGAGGGATTGGTAGAGAGGAGTGGAGGACACTGAATGGAGGCCAGTGGAGGGATTGGTAGAGAGGAGTGGAGGACACTGAATGGAGGCCAGTGGAGGGATTGGCAGAGAGGGGTGAAGGACACTGAATGGAGATCAGTGGGGGGATTGGTAGAGAGGAGTGGAGGACACTGAATGGAGGCCAGTGGAGGGATTGGTAGAGAGGGGTGGAGGACACTGAATGGAGGTCAGTGGAGGGATTGGCAGAGAGGGGTGGAGGACACTGAATGGAGACCAGTGGAGGGATTGGCAGAGAGGGGTGGAGGACACTGAATGGAGACCAGTGGAGGGATTGGTAGAGAGGAGTGGAGGACACTGAATGGAGACCAGTGGAGGGATTGGTAGAGAGGAGTGGAGGACACTGAATGGAGACCAGTGGAGGGATTGGTAGAGAGAGGTGGAGGACACTGAATGGAGGCCAGTGTAGGGATTGGTAGAGAGGGGTGGAGGACACTGAATGGAGACCAGTGGAGGGATTGGTAGAGAGGGGTGGAGGACACTGAATGGAGACCAGTGGAGGGATTGGTAGAGAGGAGTGGAGGACACTGAATGGAGGCCAGTGGAGGGATTGGTAGAGAGGGGTGGAGGACACTGAATGGAGATCAGTGGAGGGATTGGTAGAGAGAGGTGGAGGACACTGAATGGAGGCCAGTGGAGGGATTGGTAGAGAGGGGTGGAGGACAGTGAATGGAGACCAGTGGAGGGATTGGTAGAGAGGGGGGGGAGACTGAATGGAGACCAGTGGAGGGATTGGTAGAGAGGGGTGGAGGACAGTGAATGGAGGTCAGTGGAGGGATTGGTAGAGAGGAGTGGAGGACACTGAATGGAGACCAGTGGAGGGATTGGTAGAGAGAGGTGGAGGACACTGAATGGAGGCCAGTGTAGGGATTGGTAGAGAGGGGTGGAGGACACTGAATGGAGACCAGTGGAGGGATTGGTAGAGAGGCGTGGAGGACACTGAATGGAGGCCAGTGGAGGGATTGGTAGAGAGGGGTGGAGGACACTGAATGGAGGTCAGTGGGGGGATTGGTAGAGAGGGGTGGAGGACACTGAATGGAGACCAGTGGGGGGATTGGTAGAGAGGGGTGGAGGACACTGAATGGAGACCAGTGGAGGGATTGGTAGAGAGGCGTGGAGGACACTGAATGGAGGCCAGTGGAGGGATTGGTAGAGAGGGGTGGAGGACACTGAATGGAGACCAGTGTAGGGATTGGTAGAGAGGGGTGGAGGACACTGAATGGAGACCAGTGTAGGGATTGGTAGAGAGGGGTGGAGGACACTGAATGGAGACCAGTGTAGGGATTGGTAGAGAGGGGTGGAGGACACTGAATGGAGACCAGTGGAGGGATTGGTAGAGAGGGGTGGAGGACACTGAATGGAGGCCAGTGGAGGGATTGGTAGAGAGGGGTGGAGGACACTGAATGGAGGCCAGTGGAGGGATTGGTAGAGAGGGGTGGAGGACACTGAATGGAGGTCAGTGGGGGGATTGGTAGAGAGGGGTGGAGGACACTGAATGGAGACCAGTGGAGGGATTGGTAGAGAGGGGTGGAGGACACTGAATGGAGGCCAGTGGAGGGATTGGTAGAGAGGGGTGGAGGACACTGAATGGAGACCAGTGGAGGGATTGGTAGAGAGGGGTGGAGGACACTGAATGGTTGGTAAGGTGGATGATTCTTGTAGCAGCATTCATGATGGATTGAAGGTGGGAGGAGTCTATGTAAAGGTAGTCCAATGAGGGGGGAGTTGCAGTAGTCGAGGTGAGAGATGACCAGGGAGTGAATTAGAAGCTTGGTGGTGTCATTGATTAAAAAGGGGCGTATTCTGGAGATGTTGCTGAGGTTGAGGCGGCATGATTTGGACAGGGATTGGATGTGGGCCTGAAAGGACAGTTCAGAGTCTTATGGGGCGTACACACGGTCAGACTTTTCAGCTACAAAAGTCCAACGGACACTGACGGACTAAAGCTGGCTGGAAATCCGATCGTGTGTGGGCTTCTCCGGACTTTCAACTGACTTTTTCAGCCTCAAATCCGACGGACTTTAGATTTGAAACATGCTTCAAATCTTTCTGACGGACTCGAGTCCGGTCGAAAAATCAGCTCGTCTGTATGCCGGTCCGACGGACAAAAAGCCACGCTAGGGCACCTATTGGCTACTGGCTATGAACTTCCTTATTTTAGTCCGGTGTACGTCATCACGTACGAATCCGTCGGACTTTTGTGTGATCGTGTGTAGGCAAATCTGTTCGTTAGAAAGTCCGCCGCAAGTCCGTCGAAAGTCCGCCGCAAGTCCGTCGAAAGTCTGTCGGACAGGCTGCCGGACTTTTGTAGCTGAAAAGTCCGACCGTGTGTACGCGGCATAAGGTTAACCCTCACACCCTGGCATGTGGGGACGTAGATGTGCCATCGGCATATAAATGGTAGTGGAAGTCATGAGAGGCTATCAGCTGACCCAGGGAGGACGTGTAGATTGAGAATAGTAGAGATCCAAGAACAGAACCTTGGGGGACCCCAAAGGTAAAAGGTGTTGGAGAGGAGGAAGTGGAGTTGTGACACTGAAGGTGCGGTGAGATGGGTAAGATTCGAACCAATGGAGAGCACAACCATGGAGACCAAGCAAATTGAGTTGAGGAGGAGGGGGTGGTCAACTGTATCAAAGGCAGCAGAAAGGTCTAAGAGTTATGGGGCGTACACACGGTCGGACTTTCCGGCATACTTGGTCCGGCGGACCAGAGTGTGCCGGACAATCCGCCCGTGTGTGGGCGCCGGCGGACTTTTCCGGCGGACTTCTTCCGAAAAGCCCGCCGGACCTAGATTTGAAGCAAGTTTTAAATCTTTCCGTCGGACTCAGTTTCGGGCGGAAAGTCCGCTCGTGTGTGTGCTGGTCCGACGGAAAGGCCGCTCGTGTGTAGGCTGGTCCGACGGACCAGATACGACGCGAGGGCAGGGTATTGCATCTCGCGCTCGCTGCAATAGGAAAAACAAATTTTCCTATTGCGGCGAGCGCGGGGCATACCAGGCCCTTAGGTCTGGTATGGATTATAAAGGGAAGCCCCTACGCCGAAAAAGCGGCGTGGGGTCCCCCCTAAAATCCATATCAGACCCCGATCCGAGCACGCAGCCTGGCCGGTCAGGAAGGGGGGTGGGGACGAGCGAGCGCCCCCCCCCCTCCTGAACCGTACCAGGCCGCATGCCCTCAACATGGGGGGGTGGGTGCTTTGGGGGAGGGGGGCGCCCTGCGGGCCCCCCCCCCACCTCAAAGCACCTTGTCCCCATGTTGATGAGGACAAGGGCCTCTTCCCGACAACCCTGGCCGTTGGTTGTCGGGGTCTGCGGGCGGGGGGCTTATCGGAATCTGGGAGCCCCCTTTAATAAGAGGGCCCCCAGATCCCGGCCCCCCACCCTATGTGAATGAGTATGGGGTACATGGTCCCCCTACCCCTTCACCTAGGGAAAAATTGTAAGTAATAAAACACACTACACAGGTTTTTAAAATATTTTATTAAACAGCTCCGGGGGTGGGGATCTTCCTCCGGCTTCGGGGGTCTTCTTCCGGCTTCGGGGGTCCCTCCGCTTCATCTTCTCCCGGCGTCCGGTTGGTTCTTCTCCGCGTGTTCCAGTTCTTCGGCCGGCTCCTCTGCTGTGTTCAGGTAGCTCTCTTGCCAGCAGAGGTCCGGACTTCTGAGCTGCTGGGCTTCTTCTCTTCTCTTCTCTTCTCTTCTCTTCTCTTCTCTTCTCTTCTCTTCTCTTCCCCCAGATGTTGACACGACGCTCTCTCCGGCTGGACTGGTCTCTGAGGGCTGCGTTGTGACTTATATAGGCGGAGACCCCGCCCCCTAAAACGTCACAGTCCCAGCATGCCCAGGGACTGTGACATCATATGGGGGCGGGGTCTCCGCCTATATAAGTCACAACGCAGCCCTCAGAGACCAGTCCAGCCGGAGAGAGCGTCGTGTCAACATCTGGGGGAAGAGAAGAGAAGAGAAGAGAAGAGAAGAAGCCCAGCAGCTCAGAAGTCCGGACCTCTGCTGGCAAGAGAGCTACCTGAACACAGCAGAGGAGCCGGCCGAAGAACTGGAACACGCGGAGAAGAACCAACCGGACGCCGGGAGAAGATGAAGCGGAGGGACCCCCGAAGCCGGAAGAAGACCCCCGAAGCCGGAGGAAGATCCCCACCCCCGGAGCTGTTTAATAAAATATTTTAAAAACCTGTGTAGTGTGTTTTATTACTTACAATTTTTCCCTAGGTGAAGGGGTAGGGGGACCATGTACCCCATACTCATTCACATAGGGTGGGGGGCCGGGATCTGGGGGCCCCCTTATTAAAGGGGGCTCCCAGATTCCGATAAGCCCCCCGCCCGCAGACCCCGACAACCAACGGCCAGGGTTGTCGGGAAGAGGCCCTTGTCCTCATCAACATGGGGACAAGGTGCTTTGAGGTGGGGGGGGGGCCCGCAGGGCGCCCCCCTCCCCCAAAGCACCCACCCCCCCATGTTGAGGGCATGCGGCCTGGTACGGTTCAGGAGGGGGGGGGGGCGCTCGCTCGTCCCCACCCCCTTTCCTGACCGGCCAGGCTGCGTGCTCGGATCGGGGTCTGGTATGGATTTTAGGGGGGACCCCACGCCGTTTTTTCGGCGTAGGGGCTTCCCTTTATAATCCATACCAGACCTAAGGGCCTGGTATGCCCCGCAATGGGGCTCGCAAGGTGTCAATCTCGCCGATAAAAGCGGCAACATTGACATCCTTTGCTAGTCCCGTCGCACCTGAGTCACGTTCAAAATGAACGGACTTGGCCGTGTGTGGGCAAGTCCGTTCATTCTGAAAGTCCGCCGGAACTCCGGCGAAAGTCCGTCGGAAAGACGGGCGGACTTAGCCCGCCGGAAAGTCCCGGCGTGTGTGGGCAAGTCCGTCCGTTTTAAAGTCCGGCGCACCTGGCGGACAAAGTCCGTCGGAAAGTGTGCCGGACCAAGTATGCCGGAAAGTCCGACCGTGTGTACGCGGCATAAGAGTTATGGGGCGTACACACGGTCGGACTTTTCAGCTACAAAAGTCCGACAGCCTGTCCAACAGACTTTCGACGGACTTTTGGCGGACTTTCGACGGACTTGCGGCGGACTTTCTAACGAACAGACTTGCCTACACACGATCACACAAAAGTCCGTCGAATTCTTACGTGATGACGTACACCGGACTAAAATAAGGAAGTTCATAGCCAGTAGCCAATAGCTGCCCTAGCGTGGCTTTTTGTCCGTCGGACTAGCACACAGACGAGCGGATTTTTCGACCGGACTCGAGTCCGTCGGAAAGATTTGAAGCATGTTTCAAATCTAAAGTCCGTCGGATTTGAGGCTGAAAAAGTCCGTTGAAAGTCCGGAGAAGCCCACACACGATCGGATTACCAGCCAGCTTTAGTCTGTCAGTGTCCGTTGGACTTTTGTAGCTGAAAAGTCCGACCGTGTGTACGCCCCATAAGAGTACGGAATAATGACTGTTGGTTTTGGCTGTTAGTAAGTTGTTTGTGAATTTTAGGAGGGCAGTTTCTGTGGAGTGCTGTGGGCGAAATCCAGACTGAAGGGGATCAGGAAGGTTATTCTCAATGAGGTGGACGCTCAGTCGGTTGTAGACTAAACATTCAAGGAGTTTGGAGGCAAAAGGCAGTAAGGAGATGGGTCTTAGGTTGTTAGGATTGGTGGGGTCCAGTGAGGCCTTTTTTGGTATGGGAGTGACTAGCGCATGTTTCAAAGGGTTGGGGAAGATGCCAGTAGAGAGGGAGAGGTTGAAGATATGAGGTAAAGAGTGTAGGATAGAGTCAGAGGTGACCGTAGTATTTGAGAGGGAACGGGGTCCAGTGGGCAGGAGATTAGGTGGGCATTAGAAATAAACTTTATTGACTTCCTCTGTAGTAGTTGGGTTAAACAAGAGTTTTGATTGTTCAGGAGGACAAAGAGTGTAAAGTGAGGGAGATGTCTGTAGAGTGGAGGAGATCTCGAGACGAATTGTCTCAATCTTATTTTTGAAGTGATTAGTAATCTCCTGGGCAGTGAGTAAGTTAGTGGGTGGATGTAATGGAGGACGAAGTAGAGTATTAAAGGTAGAAAAGAGTTGACGGGTGTGACGGGAGGGCCCGTGGAACTCAGAATCCCATGGAAAGTAGGGGATGTCCTTGTTTCAGCTCCCCATATACCTCTTATGTCTAAGTCACCCTGTGCTATCCTGGTACAGGGTGAGTGAGAAAATATATCTTGGACTACTTAAAATGGGACAGTAATATTTCTCCACAATATCTCCCAGGATGTATGTAGAGACTATTCTTGGTTTGTTTGATTCTGAACTTAACCTGTTAATTGTGTGAGCTGATCACATTGGCCTCCAGGACTGGCTAGGAGACGAACAGTCTACTCCTACTGTTAAATGCTAATGTCATCAATTCCAGCTACCTGTCTGTTGTCTGCTATAATGTGTATATTGTAAATAAGTCTAGTGTGGCTCTAAGAGTCTTTTCACCCATTGTTGTTTGTGTTAATTAACTCTTTAACTGTGTGAAGCTCGGTGACCACAAGTCTGGGCAAAAGGTCATGTCTCAGTCACCTAGGCTGTATAAAGGATTAGATAATTAGCTCATGGTAATTAGGTTAGCTTCTAGTCATCCTGTCCTGCTGTATAAATTTGTGTGAGATCTCAAATAAAGAGTTAGTCCATGTTAGCAGTCAGGGCCGGTGCTACCACTAGGCAAACTAGGCAGCCGCCTAGGGCGCCCTGCTGCCTAGGGCGCCTGGCCACTGGTGTTCCTACTCTCTTCTCTCTGCAGCAAGCAACTAAGTCTCAGCATCAGCAGGCAGCCACCACTCCATTTGCACATAGTGTCAGAGACACAGCAGCGGAAGACTGTGTCTGTATCCCGACTCCCGAATGAATAGAAGGAAGTAAACATTCATTGAAGGGCACTGGTACGCTGCATTTGATGGGCGCTGGTGAGGCTACATTTGATACATTTGATGGTCGGTGGTAGGCTGGATTGATGGGCGCTGGTGAGGCTGCGTTGATGGGCGCTGGTGAGGCTGCATTTGATGGGCGCTGGTAGGCTGCATTTGAGGGGCGCTGGTGAGGCTGCATTTGATGGGCGCTGGTAGGCTGTATTTGAGGGGCGCTGGTGAGGCTGCATTGATGGGCTCTGGTGAGGCTGCATTGATGGGCTCTGGTGAGGCTGCATTGATGGGCTCTGGTGAGGCTGCATTTGATGGGCGCTGGTGAGGCTGAATTTGATGGGCACTGGTGAGGCTGCATTTGATGGGCGCTGGTGAGGCTGCATTTGATGGGCGCTGGTAGGCTGTATTTGATGGGTGCTGGTAGGCTGTATTTGAGGGGCGCTAGTGAGGCTGCATTGATGGGCGCTGGTAGGCTGAATTTGATGGGCGCTGGTAGGCTGAATTTGATGGGCGCTGGTGAGGCTGCATTGATGGGCGCTGGTGAGGCTGCATTGATGGGCGCTGGTGAGGCTGCATTGATGGGCGCTGGTGAGGCTGCATTGATGGATGCTGGTGAGGCTGCATTGATAGGCGCTGGTAGGCTGCTGCCTAGGGCGCCTGGCCACTGGTGTTCCTACTCTCTTCTCTCTGCAGCAAGCAACTAAGTCTCAGCATCAGCAGGCAGCCACCACTCCATTTGCACATAGTGTCAGAGACACAGCAGCGGAAGACTGTGTCTGTATCCCGACTCCCGAATGAATAGAAGGAAGTAAACATTCATTGAAGGGCACTGGTACGCTGCATTTGATGGGCGCTGGTGAGGCTACATTTGATACATTTGATGGTCGGTGGTAGGCTGCATTGATGGGCGCTGGTGAGGCTGCATTGATGGGCGCTGGTGAGGCTGCATTTGATGGGCGCTGGTAGGCTGCATTTGATGGGCGCTGGTAGGCTGTATTTGAGGGGCGCTGGTGAGGCTGCATTGATGGGTGCTGGTGAGGCTGCATTGATGGGCTCTGGTGAGGCTGCATTGATGGGCTCTGGTGAGGCTGCATTGATGGGCTCTGGTGAGGCTGCATTGATGGGCTCTGGTGAGGCTGCATTGATGGGCGCTGGTGAGGCTGCATTTGATGGGCGCTGGTAGGCTGCATTTGAGGGGCGCTGGTGAGGCTGCATTTGATGGGCGCTGGTAGGCTGTATTTGAGGGGCGCTGGTGAGGCTGCATTGATGGGTGCTGGTGAGGCTGCATTGATGGGCTCTGGTGAGGCTGCATTGATGGGCTCTGGTGAGGCTGCATTGATGGGCTCTGGTGAGGCTGCATTTGATGGGCGCTGGTGAGGCTGAATTTGATGGGCGCTGGTGAGGCTGCATTTGATGGGCGCTGGTGAGGCTGCATTTGATGGGCGCTGGTAGGCTGTATTTGATGGGCGCTGGTAGGCTGTATTTGAGGGGCGCTAGTGAGGCTGCATTGATGGGCGCTGGTAGGCTGAATTTGATGGGCGCTGGTAGGCTGAATTTGATGGGCGCTGGTGAGGCTGCATTGATGGGCGCTGGTGAGGCTGCATTGATAGGCGCTGGTAGGCTGCTGCCTAGGGCGCCTGGCCACTGGTGTTCCTACTCTCTTCTCTCTGCAGCAAGCAACTAAGTCTCAGCATCAGCAGGCAGCCACCACTCCATTTGCACATAGTGTCAGAGACACAGCAGCGGAAGACTGTGTCTGTATCCCGACTCCCGAATGAATAGAAGGAAGTAAACATTCATTGAAGGGCACTGGTACGCTGCATTTGATGGGCGCTGGTGAGGCTACATTTGATACATTTGATGGTCGGTGGTAGGCTGGATTGATGGGCGCTGGTGAGGCTGCGTTGATGGGCGCTGGTGAGGCTGCATTTGATGGGCGCTGGTAGGCTGCATTTGAGGGGCGCTGGTGAGGCTGCATTTGATGGGCGCTGGTAGGCTGTATTTGAGGGGCGCTGGTGAGGCTGCATTGATGGGCTCTGGTGAGGCTGCATTGATGGGCTCTGGTGAGGCTGCATTGATGGGCTCTGGTGAGGCTGCATTTGATGGGCGCTGGTGAGGCTGAATTTGATGGGCGCTGGTGAGGCTGCATTTGATGGGCGCTGGTGAGGCTGCATTTGATGGGCGCTGGTAGGCTGTATTTGATGGGCGCTGGTAGGCTGTATTTGAGGGGCGCTAGTGAGGCTGCATTGATGGGCGCTGGTAGGCTGAATTTGATGGGCGCTGGTGAGGCTGCATTGATGGGCGCTGGTGAGGCTGCATTGATGGATGCTGGTGAGGCTGCATTGATAGGCGCTGGTAGGCTGCTGCCTAGGGCGCCTGGCCACTGGTGTTCCTATTCTCTTCTCTCTGCAGCAAGCAACTAAGTCTCAGCATCAGCAGGCAGCCACCACTCCATTTGCACATAGTGTCAGAGACACAGCAGCGGAAGACTGTGTCTGTATCCCGACTCCCGAATGAATAGAAGGAAGTAAACATTCATTGAAGGGCACTGGTACGCTGCATTTGATGGGCGCTGGTGAGGCTACATTTGATACATTTGATGGTCGGTGGTAGGCTGGATTGATGGGCGCTGGTGAGGCTGCATTGATGGGCGCTGGTGAGGCTGCATTTGATGGGCGCTGGTAGGCTGCATTTGAGGGGCGCTGGTGAGGCTGCATTTGATGGGCGCTGGTAGGCTGTATTTGAGGGGCGCTGGTGAGGCTGCATTGATGGGCTCTGGTGAGGCTGCATTGATGGGCTCTGGTGAGGCTGCATTTGATGGGCGCTGGTGAGGCTGAATTTGATGGGCGCTGGTGAGGCTGCATTTGATGGGCGCTGGTGAGGCTGCATTTGATGGGCGCTGGTAGGCTGTATTTGATGGGCGCTGGTAGGCTGTATTTGAGGGGCGCTAGTGAGGCTGCATTGATGGGCGCTAGTGAGGCTGCATTGATGGGCGCTGGTAGGCTGAATTTGATGGGCGCTGGTAGGCTGAATTTGATGGGCGCTGGTGAGGCTGCATTGATGGGCGCTGGTGAGGCTGCATTGATGGATGCTGGTGAGGCTGCATTGATAGGCGCTGGTAGGCTGCTGCCTAGGGCGCCTGGCCACTGGTGTTCCTACTCTCTTCTCTCTGCAGCAAGCAACTAAGTCTCAGCATCAGCAGGCAGCCACCACTCCATTTGCACATAGTGTCAGAGACACAGCAGCGGAAGACTGTGTCTGTATCCCGACTCCCGAATGAATAGAAGGAAGTAAACATTCATTGAAGGGCACTGGTACGCTGCATTTGATGGGCGCTGGTGAGGCTACATTTGATACATTTGATGGTCGGTGGTAGGCTGCATTGATGGGCGCTGGTGAGGCTGCATTGATGGGCGCTGGTGAGGCTGCATTTGATGGGCGCTGGTGAGGCTGCATTTGATGGGCGCTGGTAGGCTGTATTTGATGGGCGCTGGTAGGCTGTATTTGAGGGGCGCTAGTGAGGCTGCATTGATGGGCGCTAGTGAGGCTGCATTGATGGGCGCTGGTAGGCTGAATTTGATGGGCGCTGGTAGGCTGAATTTGATGGGCGCTGGTGAGGCTGCATTGATGGGCGCTGGTGAGGCTGCATTGATGGATGCTGGTGAGGCTGCATTGATAGGCGCTGGTAGGCTGCTGCCTAGGGCGCCTGGCCACTGGTGTTCCTACTCTCTTCTCTCTGCAGCAAGCAACTAAGTCTCAGCATCAGCAGGCAGCCACCACTCCATTTGCACATAGTGTCAGAGACACAGCAGCGGAAGACTGTGTCTGTATCCCGACTCCCGAATGAATAGAAGGAAGTAAACATTCATTGAAGGGCACTGGTACGCTGCATTTGATGGGCGCTGGTGAGGCTACATTTGATACATTTGATGGTCGGTGGTAGGCTGCATTGATGGGCGCTGGTGAGGCTGCATTGATGGGCGCTGGTGAGGCTGCATTTGATGGGCGCTGGTAGGCTGCATTTGATGGGCGCTGGTAGGCTGTATTTGAGGGGCGCTGGTGAGGCTGCATTGATGGGTGCTGGTGAGGCTGCATTGATGGGCTCTGGTGAGGCTGCATTGATGGGCTCTGGTGAGGCTGCATTGATGGGCTCTGGTGAGGCTGCATTGATGGGCTCTGGTGAGGCTGCATTGATGGGCTCTGGTGAGGCTGCATTTGATGGGCGCTGGTGAGGCTGAATTTGATGGGCGCTGGTGAGGCTGCATTTGATGGGCGCTGGTAGGCTGTATTTGATGGGCGCTGGTAGGCTGTATTTGAGGGGCGCTAGTGAGGCTGCATTGATGGGCGCTGGTAGGCTGAATTTGATGGGCGCTGGTGAGGCTGCATTGATGGGTGCTGGTGAGGCTGCATTGATAGGCGCTGGTAGGTTACATTTGATGGGCGCTGGTGAGGCTGCATTTGATGGGCGCTACATTAAAAAGGTGGGGTATACATGGGCAGGGAAAAGGGGGTGGAGTCAGGGGTGAAGCCAGGGGGGGGGGCGGCAAAATGAGGTTTCGCCTAGGGTGTCAAAATCCTTGCACCAGCCCTGTTAGCAGTGAAGCAAGTCTCGCCTTGTTTTGTGCTTGGAAGCGTTTGGAATATCTGATATCTGTATCCAGACTACAAGGAAGTGGTATATGACGGAAGCACTCAAGTGTGGGACGTTCCGTGACATTGGCCATGGATTGCTGTGGGAGAGCCTTACAGATCATTTTATGTTTGGCGATGAAGGGGAACCTGACCTTGAGGACCTGAGAGAATATAGAGAGGCTATGCTCGGTCTTGTAGGGGTCCCAGAGCTCAACCCTGATCTGGACCATTTGCTAAGGAAGGAACAGCATCTGGAAAGGGCATACAGGAAACTGCTAGAACACGTTCAGCACCATGCCAGAGAATCGGCAGTGGAAAATCCGGAGATTGCCGTCCCCAAACCTGAAGTGCTGACAACAGGGCAGAGCTCTGCTAACCTCTGCCCAGCAATGATAGCATCTTCTGGGTTCCATGGACAGGAGATGGTGAACCTCTATCCACAGACACCAGTTATAGAGACATGGGACTTGCTAGACTTTTCTGCTGAGGAAGAACAACCTGATGAGCCTCCAGCTGAAGATCTGGTAACTGAACAGAGGGTCCAAGACCTCTGTCCCACACTTTTAGCAATTCCAGAGACTGGGGATTTAATAGACGTTTCTGTAGAGGAGGAACCACCTGGCAAACCCCCAGCAGAAGTGCTGGCAACCGGACAGAGGGTCCAAGACCTCTGCTCCACACCTGTGGCAGTTTCGGAGGCTCAGGGTGAGAGGGTGGCAATCACTTCCCAGCAGCAGATACAGGGGGAGAAGGGAGAGGAGGTGTTCTTTGTCCCTCCCCAACAGTTGGCCAGGGTGGAGGAAGCGGCCTTCCCTCCCCAGCAAAGATCAGTGCACCTGGGAGACAGTACACCTGGGAGACAGTACCACAGACATGTTGTCCCAGCAGCCAGATGAGGGAATGGAAAAGGAAGCAGCCGGCTCACCTCCCCAATGGCAGCTACAGTTTGGGAGTGGAGGAAGCCAGCTGCCTGCCCTAACGGTTATCCGGAGCGGAGGATGCGGAGTCCCCAGCAGAAGTGCTGGCAACAGGACAGAGTGCTACCAACCTCTGCCCAGCACCGGCAACAACTACAGAGTTCCAGGGAGGCGGGGCAGTCGGCCTCCCTCCCCAACAGTTAGCCGGAACAGATGGTGTGGGGTTTCCAGCAGAAGGGCTGGCAACAGGGCCGAGGACTGCTGGACTCTGCCCTCAACTAACAGAGGATGGATTTCCTGTGAAGGTGGATGGGGCTTCAGTCTCCACCTGTATACCCCAGGGATGCTGGGCAGTCGGCCCAGATCCCCAACAGTATGACGGAGTGAGCCCAGACACCCTGTCTTCTCTCCAGCGGCAGAAAGGACTCCAGGGAGAAGGGCCAGTCCAAGCCTCTCCCCAGCGGCAGATATGTTCTCTGAGAGAGGCAGAGGATGGCTGGGTGAGTAATTCTCTGTTTGGAACAATTTATTTGGGGTACTGTGTGGGTACAGGCATTAGAGGACTGGAACTACTGACTAACTTCGGAGTCAACCCGTCTGGGGTCTCCTCCTGTGTTAGTCTCCTGCCGAAAGGGGAGAGATGTGACGGGAGGGCCCGTGGAATACAATGGGGACTGCGTGAGAGTGATAAAGTAGGTCTGTTTGGCATTGTGAAGGCCGGAGTGGTATTTTTGGAGGGCAGATTTATATTGGCTGAAATTTTGCTGTGACTTAGTCCTTAGTCCAGATGCTCAAGAGCACGGCTCTGTTTTTTTGAGGCTTTTGGTATTGTCTGTCTGCCAGGGTTGTAGCGGTCGGGGCCTGATTCTGTGCGCAGTGAGGGGGGCCAAGATATCCAGGGTGGATGACAGTGAACTGTTGTAGATAGAAGTGGCCAGGTTGGGGCAGGACAAGGATGAGATTTTGTCGTAGAGACAATCTGTAGCAGAAAAAAGAAGAGAAGGGTTAAGATGGCGAAGGTTTCTACGGGTAATAGTTTGATAGTTGGAAGGCAAAGAGGAGAAAGACAAGGAGAGAGTGAAACTGATACGGTGGTGATCGGAGAGAGGAAAAGCAATGTTGAAGATGTTACGTGGAGTGCATAGGTAGAAGAATATGAGGTCAAGGCAGTTGCCAATAGTGTGAGTAGAAGCGTGGGTCCATTGTTTCAGGTCAAAAGAAGAGGTTAGATTCAGAAATTTAGAAGTAGCGGGAGTGTTAAGATTAACAGGGATGTTGAAGTCACCAAGAATGATAGTTGGGATTTCAGAAGAGAGAAAGTAAGGTAGCCAGGCAGAGAAGTCATCAAGGAATCTTGATACGGGTCCAGGAGGCCGACAGATCACAGCAATTCTCAATGAAACTGGAGAAAATAGATGAATACAGTGAGCTTCAAATGAGGAGAGGGACAGAGAGGGGGGTGGATGAAGAACCTGAAAAGTGCTTTGAGGGGATAGGAGGATTCCAACACCACCTCCATTCCGTCAACTATGCCTGGGAGCGTGAGTCCACAGGAGGCCACCATGGGAGAGGGTAGCAGGAGAAGGAAAGTCAGATTCTTGAAGCCAGGTCTCGGTAATTGCAAGCAGGTTGAAGGAGTTTGTGATGAATAGGTCATGGACGGTGGTGAGTTTGTTGCAAACCGAACGGGCATTCCAAAGGGCACAGGAGAAGGTGAGGCTGGTTCTAGGCAGAAGAGGAATAGAAATTAGATTGTGTAGATTGCGGCTTCTGGCAGAGGATAGGGGGTGCTGGGTATGTTGGCCAAAGGTAAATGATGGCGGTTCAGGATTTGGAGAAATATGTCCAGACAGGAGAAGCAGATGGGTGAGAGAGGAGATATGGGAGTGTGACTTATGTGGGGGGACACTTCTCCGTAACCTGGAGGTTTTATTGGTATATGGGTTCAAAATTAGCAGGACATGATGAGTGCAGTAATATGGTGAAGACAGGAGTGAGGGTGATATATATAAGCAGTGGGGTGAAGGACGTTTAAGGAGAGGATGCAACTGTGAGAAGGAAAAGTAGGGAGTGCCTGAGAGAGAGAGGTGAGAAGAAGACTGGATGAGAGATGTTCTATGGAGAATCTGTTTAGTGTTCTGCTGAAGTCTGTTGTAGATTTTCACTTTGTGCATTCGCTGAAGTGCTGAGCCGAAGTGTAATGCCGCGTACACACGACCAGACTTTACTTGGTTCGGTGTACTGGAGTCCGTCAGACAATTCGACCGTGTGTGGGCTCCAGCGAACTTTTTTCCCCAAAAGTCCGACGGACCTAGAAATGAAACATGTTTCAAATCTTTTCGACGGACTCGAGTCCGGGCGAAAAATCCGCTCGTCTGTATGCCGGTCCGACGGACAAAAACCGACGCTAGGGCAGCTATTGGCTACTGGCTATCGACTTCCTTGTTTTAGTCCGGTTGTACGTCATCACGAACGAATCCGTCAGACTTTGGTTGATCGTGTGTGGGCAAGTCCATTCATTCAGAAAGTCCGTCGTAAAGTCCGCTCGTCTGTACTCGGCATAATAATTAATCCAATACAAATACTTTATCCAAAATAATAGTTGCCAATGCAATCCCTGCCTGGCATCCCCTATACAGAGCTCCGCCCATTCTGGTGTCCAGTATATGAGGTCCTTTTTATACAGAGCTCCGCCCATTCTGGTGTCCCGTATATGAGGTCCTTATATACAGAGCTCCTCCCATTCTGGTGTCCAGTATATGAGGTCCTTATATACAGAGCTCCTCCCATTCTGGTGTCCAGTATATGAGGTCCTTTTATACAGAGCTCCGCCCATTCTGGTGTCCAGTATATGAGGTCCTTTTATACAGAGCTCCGCCCATTCTGGTGTCCCGTATATGAGGTCCTTATATACAGAGCTCCTCCCATTCTGGTGTCCAGTATATGAGGTCCTTATATACAGAGCTCCTCCCATTCTGGTGTCCAGTATATGAGGTCCTTTTATACAGAGCTCCGCCCATTCTGGTGTCCAGTATATGAGGTCCTTTTATACAGAGCTCCGCCCATTCTGGTGTCCCGTATATGAGGTCCTTATATACAGAGCTCCGCCCATTCTGGTGTCCCGTATATGAGGTCCTTATATACAGAGCTCCGCCCATTCTGGTGTCCCGTATATGAGGTCCTTTATACAGAGCTCCGCCCATTCTGGTGTCCAGTATATGAGGTCCTTTTATACAGAGCTCCGCCCATTCTGGTGTCCCGTATATGAGGTCCTTGTATGCAGAGCCCCGCCCATTCCGGTGTCCCGTATATGAGGTCCTTGTATGCAGAGCTCCGCCCATTCTGGTGTCTTGTATATGAGGTCCTTCTATACAGAGCTCCGCCCATTCTGGTGTTCAGTATATGAGGTCCTTATATACAGAGCTCCGCCCATTCTGGTGTCCAGTATATAAGGTCCTTTTATACAGAGCTCCGCCCATTCTGGTGTCCAGTATATGAGGTCCTTTTATACAGAGCTCCGCCCATTCTGGTGTCCCGTATATGAGGTCCTTTTATACAGAGCTCCGCCCATTCTGGTGTCCAGTATATAAGGTCCTTATATACAGAGCTCCGCCCATTCTGGTGTCCAGTATATGAGGTCCTTTTATACAGAGCTCCGCCCATTCTGGTGTCCAGTATATGAGGTCCTTATATACAGAGCTCCGCCCATTCTGGTGTCTTGTATATGAGGTCCTTATATACAGAGCTCCGCCCATTCTGGTGTCCAGTATATGAGGTCCTTTTATACAGAGCTCCGCCCATTCTGGTGTCCAGTATATGAGGTGCTTTTATACAGAGCTCCGCCCATTCTGGTGTCCAGTATATGAGGTCCTTATATACAGAGCTCTGCCCATTCTGGTGTCTTGTATATGAGGTCCTTATATACAGAGCTCCGCCCATTCTGGTGTCCAGTATATGAGGTGCTTTTATACAGAGCTCCGCCCATTCTGGTGTCCAGTATATGAGGTCCTTATATACAGAGCTCTGCCCATTCTGGTGTCCAGTATATGAGGTCCTTATATACAGAGCTCCGCCCATTCTGGTGTCCAGTATATGAGGTCCTTCTATACAAAGCTCCTCCCATTCTAGTGTCCCGTATATGAGGTCCTTGTAATGAAATGTCCCACACTCCGCTTGAGTGCTTTCGTCATGAACCGCTTCCTCCCAGTCTGAAGATAGATATCAGATATTCCAACTGCTCACAACAACAACCAGGACAATACTCGTTTGATTGCTGAACATGAACTGTTTATTGAAAATACAGGTACACAGGTAATACTCTGGACAATCCCCCCCCCCCCCCCCTTTGCATTCTGGGCGAGGTAGACTGTCCAATCAACAGTGAGAGCTGTTGGAGGAATTCGCCCCCCACCAATCTACATACACTTCCCATAATATCCAAGGCAGACAGACACAAGAGAACATCGGAATACAGCCACAGCCCAAACGACCCAGCATGGAGTCCACAACAAAATGAGAATATATATATATACAGGGGGTCCCCTAGTTACAAACATCCGACTTACAAATGGAAGGAGACAACAGGAAGTGAGAGGAAATCTACCCCTAGGAAGGGAAATTCTCTCCTGTAAGAGCTATTATGGGGAAAAGGTATCTCCACTGATGCTTTATCACCAATCCTTGTTTCCACAACAACCCAAAATTTTCAAAATCCAATTGTCATTGGGACAGAAAGTGAGGTGAAATCTTCTGAAGAGGAGCACAGACAACAAAACAAATGTCACAGGGGTGATAACCCTTCCCTATGTTTTCCAAAAAGCTTAAAAAAAGTTTTTTTGGCTGGAGCTACACTTAAAAAATGTACCAGTTCCGACTTACAGATTCAACTTAAGAACAAACCTACAGTCCCTAACTTGTTTGTAACCCGGGGACGCCCTGTGTGGAGATATATACACACATATATACACACACACACACAACATTCCAGTGTGGCTGTACAGTGAGTCGATTAGTACAGATCAGACTGGGTTTCTCGGTCCTCCTTTGCCTCTAATAGAGACACAGGGTGACTCAGACATAGGAGGCGCATGGGGAGCTGAAACAAGGTTTTCCCAACCATCCCAAGGGATTCTGGGCTCCTCTGGCCCTCCCGCCCCAAAGTAACTCCGTCACAGTCCTTATATACAGAGCTCCGCCCATTCTGGTGTCCAGTATATGAGGTCCTTGTATGTGTGTTCGCTCTTCAGGCTCTTCACGTTTTTGGCTTCACTTTCTTCAGACACCTCATTCTCCTTGCTCTTCGAGTTTTTCATTCTTTTTGGACTCCTCACTCTTCTTGCTCTTCGGACTCCTCGCCCTTTGCACTCCTTGCTCTTCTGGTTTTTCACTCTTCGGACTCCTTGCTCTCCTTGCTCTTCGGACTCCTCGCTCTATGGACTCCTCGCTCTATGGACTCCTCGCTCTCCTGACTCCTCCCCCTCTAGACTCTTCCAGTGTTCTTAGCATTATTCGGCAGTTCTGGTTGGTTGTATTATGGGTTGTGATGGACTCACCCGGGACAGGGGCTTTTGGAGGGGACTGAATGCAAGCCTCTTGCCTACTGATTATGGGCCCTGGATTTTGAGGGAACGGTGCTCTTTGTGAGCTGTATCCCTGGGGACCCTTGAGGTGGTGTTACTTTGGATTCAAGTCCATGTCCCCCCAAGACACATAGACGCTGGAAACCCTGTATAGGGCCTATATGCCATATTAGAAATAGTGACTGCTTCATAATGTTGGGACACATACTGTTAGAAGATGCTGATGTCATCAACTCCAGCCACCTGTCTGTCTGTTGTCTGCTATAATGTGTTTATTGTAAATAATTCTAGTGTGGGCTATAAGAGTCTTTCACCCATTGTTGTTTGTGTTAATTATCTCTACTATTGTGTGAAGGAGTTCTGTGTTGATATTTATGATAATGTGTATTGTAGTTAGGGAGCTAGGAGACAACAAGGCTGACCTGAAAGGTCATATGTCGGAGTCACCTAGTCTGGAAATGATTAGTTAATTAGCTCATGTTAATTTATGTTTCTGGTTACAGTTTGTATTGTTAGAGTAATATGAGCAGGAGGGGGGAACCTCCTCTTCTACTGTATATAAGACTGTATTCTTGTTCTAATAAAGAATCCATGTTCAGCAACCAAACGAGTATTGCCTTGTTTTCTGGTTGTTAGCGGTTGGAATATCTGATATCTATATTCGGACTGGGAGGAAGCCGTATATAATGAAAGCACTCAAGTGGAGTGTGGGACGTTTCGTTACATGGGTGATGAAGATGGATTCTTCTGGCTGATTTGTGTCTTCATTCTCTCTGCAGCGTTTCTGCTCTGAGCTGACAGCAGGAAGTCGATCGTCTCTGGCGGATCCTCCATTCGCGAAGGAGCTCTATATACAGATCATTCGCTCGCCGTGTTATAGCAGTGAAGCCTCGTACCAGGCGGCTCTGTGCCGACATTTCCACACCACCAGGTACCACCCACGCATCTCATTTTCTGTTCTTGTGTGTCAGGGAGGGCCCCCTCTTTCTGTCCTTGTGTGTGAGGGGGGGCCCCCTCTTTCTGTCCTTGTGTGTGAGGGGGGGCCCCCTCTTTCTGTCCTTGTGTGTGAGGGGGGCCCCCTCTTCCTGTCCTTGTGTGTGAGGGGGGCCCCCTCTTCCTGTCCTTGTGTGTGAGGGGGGCCCCCTCTTCCTGTCCTTGTGTGTGAGGGGGGGCCCCCTCTTCCTGTCCTTGTGTGTGAGGGGGGGCCCCCTCTTCCTGTCCTTGTGTGTGAGGGGGGGCCCCCTCTTCCTGTCCTTGTGTGTGAGGGGGGGCCCCCTCTTCCTGTCCTTGTGTGTGTGAGGGGGGGCCCCTTCATTATTCCTGTACTTGTGTGTGAAGAGGAGGAGACGGCGGGCGGAGGAGGTGGTGGGCACAGGAGGCTGCAGGTGGCGGGCGGAGGAGGAGGCAGGCAGAGGAGGAGGCGGGTTGAGGTGATGGCGGGCGCAGGAGGAGGAGGAGGCGGGCGGAGGAGGAGGAGGCAGGGGAGGAGGCGGCTGGCGGAGGAGGTGGCGAGCGCTGGATGCAGAAGGCAGGTAGAGGAGGAGGTGGCAGGCGGAGGAGGAGGAGGCAGGCAGAGGAGGAGGAGGCGGCCGTGGCGGGAGGAGCAGGATGGAGGTGGCAGGTAGAGGAGGGGCACATCAGTCTCAGCTCGGAGTGTCATTGTGTGCCGCCTGCTGATAGGTCGGCTTTTCCTGGGGGGGGGCTGGGGGGTGTTTGGGCGAGCAGAGGAGGAGGCAGGCGGAGAAGGAGACAGGCGGAGGAGGAGGCAGCTGGCGGAGGAGGAGGCGGCGGCGAGCAGAGGAGGTGGTGGGCGCTGGATGCAGGAGACAGGCAGAGGAGGAGGCGGGCGCTGGAGGCAGGAGGCTGGCAGAGGAGGAGAAGGAGGCGGCCGGCAGAGGAGGAGGCAGCCGTAGCGGGAGGAGGAGGCGGACGGTAGAGGAGGCGGTGGGTGGAGGAGGGGCACATTAGTCTCAGCTCGGGGTGTCATTGTGTGCCGTCAGCTGATAGGTCGGCTTTTCCTGGGGGGGTGTTAGGGCGAGCAGAGGAGGTGGCGGGCACTGGAGGCGGGCGGAGGATGAGACAGGCAGAGGAGGCGGCAGGGGAGGAGGAGGAGGCGGCTGGCGGAGGAGGAGGCGGCGAGCACAGGAGGTGGCGGGCGCTGGATTCAGGAGGCAGGCAGAGGAGGAGGTGGCCGGTGGAGGAGGAGGGCGTTGAGGGGCGGAGGAGGAGGCGGCGGGCAGAGGAAGAGGCAGGTTCAGGAGGCAGGCAGAGGAGAAGGAGGCGGGCGAAGGAGGAGGCGGCCCTCGCGGGAGGAGGAGGCGGATGGAGGATGAGGTGGTGGGCGGAGGGGGGGGCACATCAGTCTCAGCTCGGAGTGTCGTGAGCCGTCAGCTGATAGGTTGGCTTTTCCTGGGGGGAGGGCTGGGGGGGTGTTTGGGCCTCAGGGGGGGGGGGGTTCACGTACCCAGAAAACAGCCGTCTGTTCTCCACCAATCACACGCTCTGTCTTCTGTTTTTAGGGCGGTCCAGGCTGGAGATGTTCTCTGTGTCTCGGGTCTCTCACACGCCGATTTCCTCCACAACAAATCACCCATCCCAGTCAGGTGTGTATGGTGTGTCCCCATTCCCCATTCTATCGATCACTGAGGTCACGGACCATCTGTATCCTTCCAGCGATGACTCCTACCTCCTGACTGCAAACTACTGCAGGAAATCTCCCCATTGTGGGAGGGGCAGAGACACAAACTACTGCAGGAAATCTCCCCATTGTGGGAGGGGCAGAGACACAAAGTACTGCAGGAAATCTACTGCAGGAAATCTCCCTGTAATGAAACGTCACACACTCCGCTTGAGTGCTTTCATCATATACCGCTTCCTCCCAGTCTGAATATGGATATCAGATATTCCAACCGCTCACAAGCACAAAACAAGACAATACTTGTTTAGTTTCTGAACATGGATTGTTAGAACCAGAATACAAGTCTTATATACATTAGAAGAGGAGGTCCCCCTCCTGCTCATATTACTCTAACAATACACCTGTAACCAGAAACAGAATTAACATGAGCTAATTAACTAATCCCTTAAAGCAGCCAATGTGACTCCGTGTCCTCCTGAGCATTGTTATGATTAATCAGGATTTCACTACAGGTCAGACTTGTTGTCACCGAGCTTCACACAGTAGATTATACATTATCATAAGTATAAACACAGAACTCCTTCACACAATAGCAGGAGCTCCAGCAGGAGTCGGCCGTCTCCTACATTGTACAAAGGCCAATGTGATCATCTCTCTCTACTAACATGATGAGTTCAGAATCAAACAAACCAAGAATAGTCTCTAAATACATCCTGGGAGATATTGTGGATAAATATTTCTGTCCCATTTTAAGTAACCCAAGATATATTTTTGCACTCGCCCTGTGCCAGGATAGCACAGGGTGACTTAGACATAAGAGGTGCATGGGAAGCTGAAACAAGGGTTTCTCAACCTTTCCAAGGGATTCTAGGTTCCACGGGCCCTCCCATCACACTCCCCATTGTGGGAGGGGCAGAGACACAAACTACTGCGAGACATCAGTGCCCTAGGCTTGCCACCTGGAGTGTACCGGGACCCCTCCCCCGTGGCTGTAAAGTAGCTTCAGGCATTGGACCCTGCACCCAGCACTCTTTGGCACATTGTGCAACACATGGGATTGTTCCCAGGTTTTTTTCCAGGGCAGTGGTGACCCATTCCGTGAAGACCCCTTAGGGGTTTGCCCTTCTGAATCAGGGGTCTTGCATACCTCCTCCCCCCCCTCCCGATTAATGGCGTCCATTAGACTGATAAGTCAGGGCCTGGCTCTATAAGGCCTTTATCGCTTAGCTGTTCCTCTGTGCTGAGGCATCAATTCCCGGGCCGTTTCTGGCACACAGGGAGCCACCATTACAAGTGAATAGCTTCTGTATTGGTGTTTACCCACGCATGCGCCGCTTCTCCCCAAGCACAGCACTTCTGTGTTCAGGGAGGAGCACCATAGGTGCGTGTAAATGCAGAAAGGTTTACCTAAGCATGACCGCGTTCAGCCATTCACTTGTATTGCCGGCTGTAATAGGAACACGCAGCTTCTGTTTAGGCAAACTGGGGACCCTATGTTGAGTAGGGGGGCATTTGTCCCCCATCAGGGTCCCTCCTTCCTTCAGACACCCCGTTAGCTCTCTGGGGTGCCCTCTATTTCTTATGCTTTAACAAGGCTCTGTCCAGCCAATGTGCATCTGGATAGTGAAAACTTCGCCAAGTTTCAGATGGATTCTCCACGTTCAGAAGTCTGCATTGGATCTAACTGGCAGCCAGGAATACTTGGGTTTTGTCTTGGACACGATCTAGGTTCAGGTCTTTCCCCCCCCCCCTCCCGAAAAGGTCCTATCACTTGAAAAGATCCTATCCCTTGCTTTCAAGTGTGGACTCCTCAGTCCAGAAGGTGTCCCTCAATCTACTTTTGTCTCATTTGAGGCTGTGCCATGCGCACAATTTCACTCCAGGATGCTGCCGCTCACCATCCTGACTTTGTTGAACCCGTCTCTAAACCGTTCTTCTTCTAATGACCTGGAAGATTCTCACAACAGATGCCAGCCTGTCAAGTTGGGGGGAGTCCATGATGGTCCAGGAGGGAATCCAAATTACCAATCAATGTTCTGGAACTCTGGGCCATTCACTTGTCCCATCAGGGTGGACTCCTCAGCTCTGGGAGCTCCCAATGAGATACAGTCAGACACTGCGATGGCTGTGGCCTACTTCAACCACCAAGATGGCACCAGAAGTCACGCATCTCAGGAGGAGGCAGACATGATCCTGACATGAGTGCAACAGCATGTTCTGGCCATGACGGTCTTCCTCTGCCACTGGACCCACCTTTTAATGGATGTTCAATAAAGAGGTTGATTTTATTCCCTGGATGTGGCGCCACCAGGCAGGCATGGGGTTCTCACAGCAGTGCATGTTATCTCACAGGCTGCTTTGGAGCGGTGTGTACCCAGCTCTTTCTTGTAGAGATTTTGGCCTTGTCCTTGGTTATCCTTTTCCAGAGACTGCTGACCTCTGGCTCCCTAGAGAATGCTTTTATGCACCGGGTCCCCCCCCCCCCCCCACACCATTTCCAGTGACACCGTGGGATCTCAGTGTGGTCCTGTCAGTGGCTTCCCTTCAAGGCTATCAGGGACATTCCCTTGACTGACCGTACATGCAAGGTGTTCCTCCTAGGTGGGTGCAGCCTTGCCATGTAAGGAACCATTCTGGGTGTTGCATGCACAAGGATAAGGTTTTTTTGAGGTCTCTACTATCTGACATCGTCCTGCCATCCTTTTCTCCAGCTCCAAAACATCCTTTCCAGTAGCTGCCTCGGGAGCTTTTCAGCATCGGGCATCCATCTCACAGATTTGTAAGGCCACTGCCTGGTCTTCAGCTCTCATGTTTGCACCAGGTAGATAGTCAGGTCTCTCCTATTGGAGCATAGAACCCAATCACCTGAAGATGGGAGCATAGAACCCAATCACCTGAAGATGGGAGCATAGAACCCAATCACCTGAAGATGGGAGCATAGAACCCAATCACCTGACGATGGAAGCATAGAACCCAATCACCGGACGCTGGGAGCATAGAACCCAATCACCTGACGATGGGAGCATAGAACCCAATCACCTGACGATGGGAGCATAGAACCCAATCACCTGAGGATGGGAGCATAGAACCCAATCACCTGACGATGGGAGCATAGAACCCAATCACCTGACGATGGGAGCATAGAACCCAATCACCGGACGATGGGAGCATAGAACCCAATCACCGGACGCTGGGAGCATAGAACCCAATCACCTGACGATGGGAGCATAGAACCCAATCACCTGACGATGGGAGCATAGAACCCAATCACCGGACGCTGGGAGCATAGAACCCAATCACCTGACGATGGGAGCATAGAACCCAATCACCTGACGATGGGAGCATAGAACCCAATCACCTGACGATGGGAGCATAGAACCCAATCACCTGACGATGGGAGCATAGAACCCAATCACCGGACGCTGGGAGCATAGAACCCAATCACCTGACGATGGGAGCATAGAACCCAATCACCTGACGATGGGAGCATAGAACCCAATCACCTGACAATGGGAGCATAGCACCCAATCACCTGACGATGGGAGCATAGAACCCAATCACCTGACAATGGGAGCATAGAACCCAATCACCGGACGCTGGGAGCATAGAACCCAATCACCTGACGATGGGAGCATAGAACCCAATCACCTGACGATGGGAGCATAGAACCCAATCACCTGACGATGGGAGCATAGAACCCAATCACCTGACGATGGGAGCATAGCACCCAATCACCTGACGATGGGAGCATAGAACCCAATCACCTGACGATGGGAGCATAGAACCCAATCACCTGACGATGGGAGCATAGAACCCAATCACCGGACGCTGGGAGCATAGAACCCAATCACCTGACGATGGGAGCATAGAACCCAATCACCTGACGATGGGAGCATAGAACCCAATCACCTGACGATGGGAGCATAGATCCCAATCACCTGACAATGGGAGCATAGCACCCAATCACCTGACGATGGGAGCATAGAACCCAATCACCTGACGATGGGAGCATAGAACCCAATCACCTGACGATGGGAGCATAGAACCCAATCACCTGACAATGGGAGCATAGAACCCAATCACCGGACGCTGGGAGCATAGAACCCAATCACCGGACGCTGGGAGCATAGAACCCAATCACCTGACGATGGGAGCATAGAACCCAATCACCTGACGATGGGAGCATAGAACCCAATCACCGGACGCTGGGAGCATAGAACCCAATCACCTGACGATGGGAGCATAGAACCCAATCACCTGACGATGGGAGCATAGAACCCAATCACCGGACGCTGGGAGCATAGCACCCAATCACCTGACGATGGGAGCATAGAACCCAATCACCTGACGATGGGAGCATAGAACCCAATCACCTGACGATGGGAGCATAGAACCCAATCACCTGACAATGGGAGCATAGAACCCAATTACCGGACGCTGGGAGCATAGAACCCAATCACCGGACGCTGGGAGCATAGAACCCAATCACCTGACGATGGGAGCATAGAACCCAATCACCTGACGATGGGAGCATAGAACCCAATCACCTGACGCTGGGAGCATAGAACCCAATCACCTGACGATGGGAGCATAGAACCCAATCACCTGACGATGGGAGCATAGAACCCAATCACCTGACGATGGGAGCATAGATCCCAATCACCTGACAATGGGAGCATAGCACCCAATCACCTGACGATGGGAGCATAGAACCCAATCACCTGACGATGGGAGCATAGAACCCAATCACCTGACGATGGGAGCATAGAACCCAATCACCTGACAATGGGAGCATAGAACCCAATCACCGGACGCTGGGAGCATAGAACCCAATCACCGGACGCTGGGAGCATAGAACCCAATCACCTGACGATGGGAGCATAGAACCCAATCACCTGACGATGGGAGCATAGAACCCAATCACCGGACGCTGGGAGCATAGAACCCAATCACCTGACGATGGGAGCATAGAACCCAATCACCTGACGATGGGAGCATAGAACCCAATCACCTGACGATGGGAGCATAGAACCCAATCACCTGACGATGGGAGCATAGAACCCAATCACCGGACGCTGGGAGCATAGAACCCAATCACCTGACGATGGGAGCATAGAACCCAATCACCTGACGATGGGAGCATAGAACCCAATCACCTGACGATGGGAGAATAGAACCCAATCACCTGACGATGGGAGCATAGAACCCAATCACCTGACAATGGGAGCATAGAACCCAATCACCTGACAATGGGAGCATAGCACCCAATCACCTGACGATGGGAGCATAGAACCCAATCACCTGACGATGGGAGCATAGAACCCAATCACCTGACGATGGGAGCATAGAACCCAATCACCTGACGCTCTCACCATTCAGGTCACATGCTCCTGCATTATATTCTGCATATTAATATGACATTTATGTATCCAGAGATATCCGCTCTGATCTGATGATCCAACCTTTTCCTCTGCAGGTGTCCCGACCTGTACTTCAAGGTGTGCAGAATAGAAGGACAGAACGGAGCGTGCCCGAATGTTGGATATCTCGCCGACACCAATCACACCGCTCTCTACCAGGTGTGTACACGGATCTATAGATAGAGAAATACCATCCATCAGGTACAAACCCCTCCCCCGTCTTCTTACAGGTGGGAACCACCCAGAGCTATGTGCCCTCCTTCCCTTCCCGGGATGGTCACGTCTTCTGGAGCAGCTTGTTCCCCGCGGGTCTCTCGCATGTTGTGGATGATCTGTGCCGATTACTCCAACCTCATGTCCAAAACAGGTGAGATCTCCGTCTTCTATCCCCCACCCCCACCCATCGTATCCCCACCCCCACTCATCATATCCCCACCCCCACTCATCGTATCCCCACTCATCGTATCCCCACCCCCACGCATCATATCCCCACCCCCACTCATCATATCCCCACCCCCATTCATCATATCCCCACCCCCATTCATCATATCCCCACCCCCATTCATCATATCCCCACCCCCATTCATCATATCCCCACCCCCATTCATCATATCCTGACCCCCATTCATCGTATCCCCACCCCCCCTCCACTCATCATATCCCCACCCCCATTCATCATATCCCCACCCCCACTCATCATATCCCCACCCCCACTCATCATATCCCCACCCCCATTCATCATATCCCCACCCCCATTCATCGTATCCCCACCCCCATTCATCGTATCCCCACCCCCATTCATCATATCCCCACCCCCATTCATTATATCCCCACCCCCATTCATCATATCCCCACCCCCATTCATCATATCCCCACCCCCATTCATTATATCCCCACCCCCATTCATTATATCCCCACCCCCATTCATCATATCCCCACCCCCATTCATCATATCCCCACCCCCATTCATTATATCCCCACCCCCATTCATTGTATCCCCACCCCCATTCATCATATCCCCACCCCCATTCATCATATCCCCACCCCCATTCATCATATCCCCACCCCCATTCATCATATCCCCACCCCCACTCATCATATCCCCACCCCCATTCATCATATCCCCACCCCCATTCATCATATCCCCACCCCCACTCATCATATCCCCACCCCCATTCATTATATCCCCACCCCCATTCATCATATCCCCACCCCCATTCATCATATCCCCACCCCCATTCATCATATCCCCACCCCCATTCATCATATCCCCACCCCCACTCATCATATTCCCACCCCCATTCATCATATCCCCAACCCCACCCCCATTCATTATATCCCCACCCCCACTCATCGTATCCCCACCCCCATTCATCATATCATATACACCCCCCCATTCATCATATCATATACACCCCCCATACATTATATCATATACACCCCCCATACATTATATCATATACACCCCATACATTATATCATATACACCCCCCATACATTATATCATATACCCCCCATACATTATATCATATACACCCCCCATACATTATATCATATACACCCCATACATTATATCATATACACCCCCCATACATTATATCATATACACCCCATACATTATATCATATACACCCCCCATACATTATATCATATACACCCCCCATACATTATATCATATACACCCCCCATACATTATATCATATACACCCCCCATACATTATATCATATACACCCCCCATACATTATATCATATACACCCCCCATACATTATATCATATACACCCCCCATACATTATATCATATACACCCCCCATACATTATATCATATACACCCCCCATACATTATATCATATACCCCCCCCATACATTATATCATATACACCCCCCATACATTATATCATATACACCCCCCATACATTATATCATATACACCCCCCATACATTATATCATATACCCCCCCCATACATTATATCATATACCCACCCCATACATTATATCATATACACCCCCCATACATTATATCATATACACCCCCCATACATTATATCATATACACCCCCCATACATTATATCATATACACCCCCCATACATTATATCATATACACCCCCCATACATTATATCATATACACCCCCCATACATTATATCATATACACCCCCCATACATTATATCATATACCCACCCCATACATTATATCATATACACCCCCCATACATTATATCATATACACCCCCCATACATTATATCATATACACCCCCCATACATTATATCATATACACCCCCCATACATTATATCATATACCCACCCCATACATTATATCATATACACCCCCCATACATTATATCATATACACCCCCCATACATTATATCATATACACCCCCCATACATTATATCATATACCCCCCCCCATACATTATATCATATACACCCCCCATACATTATATCATATACACCCCCCATACATTATATCATATACACCCCCCATACATTATATCATATACACCCCATACACGTCTTCCTCTCTGGGGGTCACACTGTTGGTGTAGAGTTGTCGGCAGGTTCTGTTCTTTCCCTCTCTGTATTTTCTGATGGTTGTGTTGTCCATACAGCGGCCATGTTGTTGGAGCCGGAGGTCGTATCCTCCTGTGTGGTCCGGCAGGCAGTGGGAAAGCGATGGTGGTGAGAGCCACATGCAGTCGCCTTCATTTACATCTCCTCCAGGTAAGTGTTGGATATCTGTGTGTGATGGACCTCGTGTCTAAGGGAGACCCCATGAGGGGACATGCTCTACACTGTCCGTGGATCAATAAAGTTTTGATGAAGAAGTGATGTCATCGGTGTGGGGGGTGTGGTATGTTCAGAGATCTCCTCCTCCATGGTTTGATTTGTGTCTGGGGGGACCCCATGAGGGGACATGCTCTACACTGTCCGTGGATCAATAAAGTTTTGATGAAGAAGTGATGTCATCAGTGTGGGGGGTGTGGTATGTTCTGAGATCTCCTCTATGGTTTGTGTCTTGCAGGTTGAGTGTGGCAGGCTGTGCCGGGAGAGCAGCGCCGGAATGGTGACTCGTCTTCGCTCGCTCTTCTCCCATGCTGGTGATTGTCGCCCCTGCGTTCTACTTCTCTGCCATGTGGATGTCATAGGGAGAGAGCGAGGCGGCTCTGGAGAGGACACCCGGGTCACCTCTGCCCTGACCAGCCTCCTGCTGGACTCCACATTCAGGTGCAAATTTCTCTCCTCTGATATTGTTTTATATGCAGCAATAAACTGTCCATGCCCTTCCTGAGTGTGCGGAGAGAGAAGACTCCTCTGTATCTAAAGAGTCCCCTCTGTATCACCTGTGTCTGCAGGGACTGCTCTCTCCTGAGCTGGCACTGTCTGCAGGGACTGCTCTCTCCTGAGCTGGCACTGTCTGCAGGGACTGCTCTCTCCTGAGCTGGCACTGTCTGCAGGGACTGCTCTCTCCTGAGCTGGCACTGTCTGCAGGGACTGCTCTCTCCTGAGCTGGCACTGTCTGCAGGGACTGCTCTCTCCTGAGCTGGCACTGTCTGCAGGGACTGCTCTCTCCTGAGCTGGCACTGTCTGCAGGGACTGCTCTCTCCTGAGCTGGCACTGTCTGCAGGGACTGCTCTCTCCTGAGCTGGCACTGTCTGCAGGGACTGCTCTCTCCTGAGCTGGCACTGTCTGCAGGGACTGCTCTCTCCTGAGCTGGCACTGTCTGCAGGGACTGCTCTCTCCTGAGCTGGCACTGTCTGCAGGGACTGCTCTCTCCTGATCTGGCACTGTCTGCAGGGACTGCTCTCTCCTGAGCTGGCACTGTCTGCAGGGACTGCTCTCTCCTGATCTGGCACTGTCTGCAGGGACTGCTCTCTCCTGAGCTGGCACTGTCTGCAGGGACTGCTCTCTCCTGAGCTGGCACTGTCTGCAGGGACTGCTCTCTCCTGAGCTGGCACTGTCTGCAGGGACTGCTCTCTCCTGAACTGGCACTGTCTGCAGGGACTGCTCTCTCCTGATCTGGCACTGTCTGCAGGGACTGCTCTCTCCTGAGCTGGCACTGTCTGCAGGGACTGCTCTCTCCTGAGCTGGCACTGTCTGCAGGGACTGCTCTCTCCTGAGCTGGCACTGTCTGCAGGGACTGCTCTCTCCTGAGCTGGCACTGTCTGCAGGGACTGCTCTCTCCTGAGCTGGCACTGTCTGCAGGGACTGCTCTCTCCTGATCTGGCACTGTCTGCAGGGACTGCTCTCTCCTGAGCTGGCACTGTCTGCAGGGACTGCTCTCTCCTGATCTGGCACTGTCTGCAGGGACTGCTCTCTCCTGATCTGGCACTGTCTGCAGGGACTGCTCTCTCCTGATCTGGCACTGTCTGCAGGGACTGCTCTCTCCTGATCTGGCACTGTCTGCAGGGACTGCTCTCTCCTGATCTGGCACTGTCTGCAGGGACTGCTCTCTCCTGATCTGGCACTGTCTGCAGGGACTGCTCTCTCCTGAGCTGGCACTGTCTGCAGGGACTGCTCTCTCCTGATCTGGCACTGTCTGCAGGGACTGCTCTCTCCTGATCTGGCACTGTCTGCAGGGACTGCTCTCTCCTGATCTGGCACTGTCTGCAGGGACTGCTCTCTCCTGAGCTGGCACTGTCTGCAGGGACTGCTCTCTCCTGATCTGGCACTGTCTGCAGGGACTGCTCTCTCCTGATCTGGCACTGTCTGTAGAGATATCACAGTATTGAGTTTGCTTTGTTTGTTTTCAGGGATTGGCCAATAGTTGTTATTGGTACTTCGTGTCGCCCGGGTGACGTTTCCTTGGACTTGCAGTCTTGTTTTATCCATGAAGTTTCCCTTCCCCCGCCATCAGAGGATCAGCGGCTGTCCATGCTCACGGCCCTCAGCGCTCCGCTCACACTGACCAGAGATGTGAAGCTCCCCCTGCTGGCTCGTAGGACTGCGGTGAGTACAGATTACAGGAAGACCAGGTGAGATCTGATTTGTCACAGTGTATGGCGGATCGTCTGCACGTGTATGACGCCTCCATTATCGTCTGCACGTGTATGACGCCTCCAGGATCGTCTGCACGTGTATGACGCCTCCCAGATCGTCTGCACGTGTATGTCGCCTCCAGGATCGTCTGCACGTGTATGACGCCTCCCAGATCGTCTGCACGTGTATGTCGCCTCCAGGATCGTCTGCACGTGTATGTCGCCTCCAGGATCGTCTGCACGTGTATGTCGCCTCCAGGATCGTCTGCACGTGTATGTCGCCTCCAGGATCGTCTGCACGTGTATGTCGCCTCCAGGATCGTCTGCACGTGTATGTCTCCTCCAGGATCGTCTGCACGTGTATGACGCCTCCCAGATCGTCTGCACGTGTATGTCGCCTCCCGGATCGTCTGCACGTGTATGACGCCTCCAGGATCGTCTGCACGTGTATGTCACCTCCAGGATCGTCTGCACGTGTATGACGCCTCCCGGATCGTCTGCACGTGTATGACGCCTCCAGGATCGTCTGCACGTGTATGTCTCCTCCAGGATCGTCTGCACGTGTATGTCTCCTCCAGGATCGTCTGCACGTGTATGACGCCTCCAGGATCGTCTGCACGTGTATGTCTCCTCCAGGATCGTCTGCACGTGTATGTCGCCTCCCGGATCGTCTGCACGTGTATGACGCCTCCAGGATCGTCTGCACGTGTATGTCGCCTCCAGGATCGTCTGCACGTGTATGTCGCCTCCATTATCGTCTGCACGTGTATGACGCCTCCAGGATCGTCTGCACGTGTATGTCGCCTCCAGGATCGTCTGCACGTGTATGTCTCCTCCAGGATCGTCTGCACGTGTATGTCGCCTCCAGGATCGTCTGCACGTGTATGTCGCCTCCAGGATCGTCTGCACGTGTATGTCGCCTCCAGGATCGTCTGCACGTGTATGTCGCCTCCCGGATTGTCTGCACGTGTATGTCGCCTCCAGGATCGTCTGCACGTGTATGTCGCCTCCCGGATTGTCTGCACGTGTATGTCTCCTCCAGGATCGTCTGCACGTGTATGTCTCCTCCAGGATCGTCTGCACGTGTATGTCGCCTCCCGGATTGTCTGCACGTGTATGTCGCCTCCAGGATCGTCTGCACGTGTATGTCGCCTCCAGGATCGTCTGCACGTGTATGTCGCCTCCAGGATCGTCTGCACGTGTATGTCGCCTCCAGGATCGTCTGCACGTGTATGTCGCCTCCAGGATCGTCTGCACGTGTATGTCTCCTCCAGGATCGTCTGCACGTGTATGTCTCCTCCAGGATCGTCTGCACGTGTATGTCGCCTCCCGGATTGTCTGCACGTGTATGTCGCCTCCAGGATCGTCTGCACGTGTATGTCGCCTCCCGGATTGTCTGCACGTGTATGTCTCCTCCAGGATCGTCTGCACGTGTATGTCGCCTCCAGGATCGTCTGCACGTGTATGTCGCCTCCCGGATTGTCTGCACGTGTATGTCTCCTCCAGGATCGTCTGCACGTGTATGTCGCCTCCCGGATTGTCTGCACGTGTATGTCGCCTCCAGGATCGTCTGCAGGTGTATGTCGCCTCCCGGATCGTCTGCACGTGTATGTCGCCTCCAGGATCGTCTGCACGTGTATGTCGCCTCCAGGATCGTCTGCACGTGTATGTCGCCTCCAGGATCGTCTGCACGTGTATGTCGCCTCCAGGATCGTCTGCAGGTGTATGTCGCCTCCCGGATTGTCTGCACGTGTATGTCGCCTCCAGGATCGTCTGCACGTGTATGTCGCCTCCAGGATCGTCTGCAGGTGTATGTCGCCTCCCGGATTGTCTGCACGTGTATGTCTCCTCCAGGATCGTCTGCACGTGTATGTCGCCTCCAGGATCGTCTGCACGTGTATGTCGCCTCCAGGATCGTCTGCAGGTGTATGTCGCCTCCCGGATCGTCTGCACGTGTATGTCGCCTCCAGGATCGTCTGCACGTGTATGTCGCCTCCAGGATCGTCTGCACGTGTATGTCGCCTCCAGGATCGTCTGCACGTGTATGTCGCCTCCCGGATTGTCTGCACGTGTATGTCGCCTCCCGGATTGTCTGCACGTGTATGTCTCCTCCAGGATCGTCTGCACGTGTATGTCGCCTCCAGGATCGTCTGCACGTGTATGTCGCCTCCCGGATTGTCTGCACGTGTATGTCGCCTCCAGGATCGTCTGCACGTGTATGTCGCCTCCCGGATTGTCTGCACGTGTATGTCGCCTCCAGGATCGTCTGCACGTGTATGTCGCCTCCAGGATCGTCTGCACGTGTATGTCGCCTCCCGGATTGTCTGCACGTGTATGTCGCCTCCAGGATCGTCTGCACGTGTATGTCGCCTCCCGGATTGTCTGCACGTGTATGTCGCCTCCAGGATCGTCTGCACGTGTATGTCTCCTCCAGGATCGCTGCCTCTTAGTTCAATGTGTTTAGTCAGCCGCAGGGTGTCATACAGATCAGGACCATGGTCCATCCCTATGGGATCTAGACCCTGAGGACCCCTCGGGGGTGGGGTGGGTATGGCCAAGGTGACAAGCAAAGCCTGGATTCCAGGACATGTAAGACGGGTCGCCTTTTATTCTCCTGACCATTATTGGTAAAACCAGGACTGTGTCTGGAATGGATTCGATTTACACGATAAACTTTATTTTAAACTTGGTGCTAAAAACGACGCTGCCCACAGCTCAGGTGGATGACCAGATGTGACATCACACCACGGCTCAGAGGACCGCCTACTCCCGGGGGACTGCCCATTCCTCCTGGACATTTTTATATTCCCCACCCCACTCCATGAAACCCCCCACAGGGGATTACCCTCACCCATCGCTATGGCAGAGACCAGGCGAAGGGGCGCCATGGCAAAACCCCAACAAGAGGCCCACCTGACCAAATCCGAATGTTCTTCATCTGTGTCACAAGTCCAGTGTTTGTAAACCTCAGACATGAAATCTGAAGAAAGCGCATCCCTCTATAGTGTAGACTTGTCTCTGTCCAGAGCACTAAAGGGTGGATTTACTACACACAGAATTTGGTGCATCTATCTACAGTAGCCAATCAGCTTCCAAGTTTTATTGTCAAAGCTTAATTGAGCAAACTGAAGTTAGAAGCTGATTGGTTACAATGCACACATTCTGTGTGCACCGGTTTTAGTAAATCTCCCCCTAAGACCCCACACACACTATTCGATTTATATAATATAATAATATATATAATATGAGGTCAAACCTTAAGACTTTCATATTGTATGCGATCAGGCCGGCCCACGCACTACATGGTTTTGGTAAATCTGAAGACATAAATCTGTACAAAATAGTCTGTATGGAGTCTTAGTGTGATTTATCTCTGCTGCCTCCTTCCTCTGCTATCGGCAAGAATCCTCTCTGACGAGTTTTCCTGACACTGACGGGAGGGAACTTAAGCACACAGCCTTTGATTGACAGCCTCAGCTCTGTTCCTTTGGGCTGTGTGAAGGGGGGAGGGGTGTCCATTCCCTCCAATCAGCTTTCAAAGCTCTTCTCACTGAGCTCTGCAGAGTGTAACTTCAGCTTCCTGACCCTTTTTTCTGACAGCTCATACAAGCTTTATAAGAGAAGACTGCAGATAAATAGGTACAACTTATGTAGGGGGATTTGTTTAATCTCTGTGTATCACCTGAGGCCGGTCACTGCACTGGGGATATGGAGGGATTACAGCTACTTTTATAAAGCCAGACAAGCAGACATGGAAGGGAATGAGGAGGATATGAAGGAAGTATTATAGGAGGCTGCAGAATATTCCCCCCAAACCCCCGCCCCCCCCCCCCCCCCCAACATTCCCCATCCAAGAACAAGTAGAATCTGACGATTGAATACAGAAGAGACTTTCATTCTATCCAGTGGGGAAAAAAAGAGTTCACTAAGAAAGTGGTCTGTTCCTGTAGTCGATCCTGCCGTCTCGGTCCTGAACATCTCACTTGGTGAATTGAAGATTTTCCTTCATTTAAAGATTCTGCAGATAGAAAGTCTGAGACGCTCCTAAAGGTTTTATTTACTCTGGTAGGCCGGCTCTGCAACCAGCTCTTGCTGCAATGTCTGTATATCAAACCACAGCTATCAGAACTGGGCAATGAACATCCAGCATAATCCCGTATTCCAGGACCACGAAGAACTTCAGCAGTTCCCTTCTACTCTGCTCTCTTGTGTGCATCTCCACAATGGCTCTAATCTCTACTCACATGGGCAGAATCTTGTGGCTGACAGGTATGCCCTTTCCAAGGCAGATGTCTCTGGGGAGGCGCATTTCAAGTTCTTAAAGGTGTCAGAGGAGGGAAGGTTTTAATTCTACAGCGGAAGATTCTCAGGAACCTCTGCCTCCTCAATACACAGAGCATCTAATCTCTCTACTTAGGCTTCAGCTACAAAACCTAAAGAGGAGTTCCCATTAAAAGAAAAAAATAGAAGTCAGCAGCTACAAATACTGCAGCTGCTGACTTTTAATTGGACACTTACCTGTCCCAGGGTCCAGCAATGCGGGGGATCGAAGCCCCGCTCGTCTCCCCCTCCGTTTCGGCGGCGCCGGCATTGCAACTGTGGGCACCAGGCTGTGGCTTCACAGCCGGGCACCCACTGCGCATGCGCGAGCGGCGCCGTGCGCCGTGATTGGCCGCTCAGTCATCTGGGACCATTACAGGTCCCAGATGATTGACAAGAGGGAGGGAGCAGAGCTGAGCCCTTCCTGTGCCGAGGGGAAGTGATGTCACCAGCCCAGGCACTGAAGGAGGCAGACTACGTGGGACCCCCTAGCAACAGGCAGACTACGTGGGACCCCCTAGCAACAGGCATTTAGAGGTGAGTAAAAAAAAAAATTCCAAATGTTTTTTTTTATTTTTTTTATGCACCTTCGTGTATTTTTTTTTTTCTTGGGTGGAACACCACTTAAGTTAAGCTCTTCCTTTTGGCCAAAGACTTGGACTGCAAAGCCCAGCAAATTTTCCCCAAAACCCTCTTCCCAATGGAAATGCGGCTTTGCAGAATGCCCCGAACCACCTCTGGTCCCAGGTAGCAGTTGTGGCAGTAAAGCCACTAGAGAAGGTTTGAGGTTTCTGTTCAAACCTGTTCATGGTACCAAACCCTAGCGGAGCTATTCATTCCTATTTTGGACCTAAAATCCCTCAACATATACCTTCAAATTCAAAAATTTTACTGCAATCTGCAAGGTCGGTGATTGCCTTTCTGAGACAAGGGAATACCTGCCATCTGTAGACATCCAAGATGACTATCTGTTTATCCCCATTTATCCAGTGATTTACAGTAGCAGACAGATATTTCCAGGGTTCCCCAGAAATCTGTTCAGGATGGTGGTCACATTCCCAGGCACACGATGGTTGTCTTCTCCAGAATCTGTTCAGGATGGTGGTCACATTCCCAGGCACACGATGGTTGTCTTCTCCAGAATCTGTTCAGGATGGTGGTCACATTCCCAGGCACACGATGGATGTCTTCTCCAGAATCTGTTCAGGATGGTGGTCACATTCTCAGGCACACGATGGATGTCTTCTCCAGAATCTGTTCAGGATGGTGGTCACATTCCCAGGCACACGATGGATGTCTTCTCCAGAATCTGTTCAGGATGGTGGTCACATTCCCAGGCACACGATGGTTGTCTTCTCCAGAATCTGTTCAGGATGGTGGTCACATTCTCAGGCACACGATGGATGTCTTTTCCAGAATCTGTTCAGGATGGTGGTCACATTCCCAGGCACACGATGGTTGTCTTCTCCAGAATCTGTTCAGGATGGTGGTCACATTCCCAGGCACACGATGGATGTCTTCTCCAGAATCTGTTCAGGATGGTGGTCACATTCCCAGGCACACGATGGATGTCTTCTCCAGAATCTGTTCAGGATGGTGGTCACATTCCCAGGCACACGATGGATGTCTTCTCCAGAATCTGTTCAGGATGGTGGTCACATTCCCAGGCACACGATGGTTGTCTTCTCCAGAATCTGTTCAGGATGGTGGTCACATTCCCAGGCACACGATGGTTGTCTTCTCCAGAATCTGTTCAGGATGGTGGTCACATTCTCAGGCACACGATGGATGTCTTCTCCAGAATCTGTTCAGGATGGTGGTCACATTCCCAGGCACACGATGGTTGTCTTCTCCAGAATCTGTTCAGGATGGTGGTCACATTCCCAGGCACACGATGGATGTCTTCTCCAGAATCTGTTCAGGATGGTGGTCACATTCCCAGGCACACGATGGTTGTCTTCTCCAGAATCTGTTCAGGATGGTGGTCACATTCCCAGGCACACGATGGTTATCTTCCCCAGAATCTGTTCAGGATGGTGGTCACATTCTCAGGCACACGATGGATGTCTTCTCCAGAATCTGTTCAGGATGGTGGTCACATTCCCAGGCACACGATGGTTGTCTTCTCCAGAATCTGTTCAGGATGGTGGTCACATTCTCAGGCACACGATGGTTGTCTTCTCCAGAATCTGTTCAGGATGGTGGTCACATTCCCAGGCACACGATGGATGTCTTCTCCAGAATCTGTTCAGGATGGTGGTCACATTCCCAGGCACACGATGGATGTCTTCTCCAGAATCTGTTCAGGATGGTGGTCACATTCCCAGGCACACGATGGTTGTCTTCTCCAGAATCTGTTCAGGATGGTGGTCACATTCCCAGGCACACGATGGATGTCTTCTCCAGAATCTGTTCAGGATGGTGGTCACATTCTCAGGCACACGATGGTTGTCTTCTCCAGAATCTGTTCAGGATGGTGGTCACATTCCCAGGCACACGATGGATGTCTTCTCCAGAATCTGTTCAGGATGGTGGTCACATTCCCAGGCACACGATGGATGTCTTCTCCAGAATCTGTTCAGGATGGTGGTCACATTCCCAGGCACACGATGGATGTCTTCTCCAGAATCTGTTCAGGATGGTGGTCACATTCCCAGGCACACGATGGTTGTCTTCTCCAGAATCTGTTCAGGATGGTGGTCACATTCTCAGGCACACGATGGATGTCTTTTCCAGAATCTGTTCAGGATGGTGGTCACATTCCCAGGCACACGATGGATGTCTTCTCCAGAATCTGTTCAGGATGGTGGTCACATTCCCAGGCACACGATGGTTGTCTTCTCCAGAATCTGTTCAGGATGGTGGTCACATTCTCAGGCACACGATGGATGTCTTCTCCAGAATCTGTTCAGGATGGTGGTCACATTCCCAGGCACACGATGGATGTCTTCTCCAGAATCTGTTCAGGATGGTGGTCACATTCCCAGGCACACGATGGATGTCTTCTCCAGAATCTGTTCAGGATGGTGGTCACATTCCCAGGCACACGATGGATGTCTTCTCCAGAATCTGTTCAGGATGGTGGTCACATTCTCAGGCACACGATGGATGTCTTCTCCAGAATCTGTTCAGGATGGTGGTCACATTCTCAGGCACATGATGGATGTCTTCTCCAGAATCTGTTCAGGATGGTGGTCACATTCCCAGGCACACGATGGTTGTCTTCCCCAGATTCTGTTCAGGATGGTGGTCACATTCCCAGGCACACGATGGTTGTCTTCTCCAGAATCTGTTCAGGATGGTGGTCACATTCTCAGGCACACGATGGATGTCTTCTCCAGAATCTGTTCAGGATGGTGGTCACATTCTCAGGCACACGATGGATGTCTTCTCCAGAATCTGTTCAGGATGGTGGTCACATTCCCAGGCACACGATGGATGTCTTCTCCAGAATCTGTTCAGGATGGTGGTCACATTCCCAGGCACACGATGGTTGTCTTCCCCAGATTCTGTTCAGGATGGTGGTCACATTCCCAGGCACACGATGGTTGTCTTCTCCAGAATCTGTTCAGGATGGTGGTCACATTCTCAGGCACACGATGGATGTCTTCTCCAGAATCTGTTCAGGATGGTGGTCACATTCCCAGGCACACGATGGTTGTCTTCTCCAGAATCTGTTCAGGATGGTGGTCACATTCCCAGGCACACGATGGATGTCTTCTCCAGAATCTGTTCAGGATGGTGGTCACATTCCCAGGCACACGATGGTTGTCTTCTCCAGAATCTGTTCAGGATGGTGGTCACATTCCCAGGCACACGATGGATGTCTTCTCCAGAATCTGTTCAGGATGGTGGTCACATTCCCAGACACACGATGGTTGTCTTCTCCACAATCTGTTCAGGATGGTGGTCACATTCCCAGGCACACGATGGATGTCTTCTCCAGAATCTGTTCAGGATGGTGGTCACATTCCCAGGCACACGATGGTTGTCTTCTCCAGAATCTGTTCAGGATGGTGGTCACATTCCCAGGCACACGATGGATGTCTTCTCCAGAATCTGTTCAGGATGGTGGTCACATTCCCAGGCACACGATGGTTGTCTTCTCCAGAATCTGTTCAGGATGGTGGTCACATTCCCAGGCACACGATGGATGTCTTCTCCAGAATCTGTTCAGGATGGTGGTCACATTCCCAGGCACACGATGGTTGTCTTCTCCAGAATCTGTTCAGGATGGTGGTCACATTCCCAGGCACACGATGGTTGTCTTCTCCAGAATCTGTTCAGGATGGTGGTCACATTCCCAGGCACACGATGGATGTCTTCTCCAGAATCTGTTCAGGATGGTGGTCACATTCCCAGGCACACGATGGTTATCTTCCCCAGAATCTGTTCAGGATGGTGGTCACATTCTCAGGCACACGATGGATGTCTTCTCCAGAATCTCTTCAGGATGGTGGTCACATTCCCAGGCACACGATGGATGTCTTCTCCAGAATCTGTTCAGGATGGTGGTCACATTCCCAGGCACACGATGGTTGTCTTCTCCAGAATCTGTTCAGGATGGTGGTCACATTCTCAGGCACACGATGGATGTCTTCTCCAGAATCTGTTCAGGATGGTGGTCACATTCCCAGGCACACGATGGTTGTCTTCTCCAGAATCTGTTCAGGATGGTGGTCACATTCTCAGGCACACGATGGATGTCTTCTCCAGAATCTGTTCAGGATGGTGGTCACATTCCCAGGCACACGATGGATGTCTTCTCCAGAATCTGTTCAGGATGGTGGTCACATTCCCAGGCACACGATGGATGTCTTTTCCAGAATCTGTTCAGGATGGTGGTCACATTCCCAGGCACACGATGGATGTCTTCTCCAGAATCTGTTCAGGATGGTGGTCACATTCCCAGGCACACGATGGATGTCTTCTCCAGAATCTGTTCAGGATGGTGGTCACATTCCCAGGCACACGATGGTTGTCTTCCCCAGAATCTGTTCAGGATGGTGGTCACATTCCCAGGCACACGATGGTTGTCTTCTCCAGAATCTGTTCAGGATGGTGGTCACATTCCCAGGCACACGATGGTTGTCTTCTCCAGAATCTGTTCAGGATGGTGGTCACATTCCCAGGCACACGATGGATGTCTTCTCCAGAATCTGTTCAGGATGGTGGTCACATTCTCAGGCACACGATGGTTGTCTTCTCCAGAATCTGTTCAGGATGGTGGTCACATTCCCAGGCACACGATGGTTGTCTTCCCCAGAATCTGTTCAGGATGGTGGTCACATTCTCAGGCACACGATGGATGTCTTCTCCAGAATCTGTTCAGGATGGTGGTCACATTCCCAGGCACACGATGGTTGTCTTCTCCAGAATCTGTTCAGGATGGTGGTCACATTCTCAGGCACACGATGGATGTCTTCTCCAGAATCTGTTCAGGATGGTGGTCACATTCCCAGGCACACGATGGATGTCTTCTCCAGAATCTGTTCAGGATGGTGGTCACATTCCCAGGCACACGATGGATGTCTTCTCCAGAATCTGTTCAGGATGGTGGTCACATTCCCAGGCACACGATGGATGTCTTCTCCAGAATCTGTTCAGGATGGTGGTCACATTCTCAGGCACACGATGGATGTCTTCTCCAGAATCTGTTCAGGATGGTGGTCACATTCTCAGGCACATGATGGATGTCTTCTCCAGAATCTGTTCAGGATGGTGGTCACATTCCCAGGCACACGATGGTTGTCTTCCCCAGATTCTGTTCAGGATGGTGGTCACATTCCCAGGCACACGATGGTTGTCTTCTCCAGAATCTGTTCAGGATGGTGGTCACATTCTCAGGCACACGATGGATGTCTTCTCCAGAATCTGTTCAGGATGGTGGTCACATTCCCAGGCACACGATGGATGTCTTCTCCAGAATCTGTTCAGGATGGTGGTCACATTCCCAGACACACGATGGTTGTCTTCTCCACAATCTGTTCAGGATGGTGGTCACATTCCCAGGCACACGATGGATGTCTTCTCCAGAATCTGTTCAGGATGGTGGTCACATTCCCAGGCACACGATGGTTGTCTTCTCCAGAATCTGTTCAGGATGGTGGTCACATTCCCAGGCACACGATGGATGTCTTCTCCAGAATCTGTTCAGGATGGTGGTCACATTCCCAGGCACACGATGGTTGTCTTCTCCAGAATCTGTTCAGGATGGTGGTCACATTCCCAGGCACACGATGGATGTCTTCTCCAGAATCTGTTCAGGATGGTGGTCACATTCCCAGGCACACGATGGTTGTCTTCTCCAGAATCTGTTCAGGATGGTGGTCACATTCCCAGGCACACGATGGTTGTCTTCTCCAGAATCTGTTCAGGATGGTGGTCACATTCCCAGGCACACGATGGATGTCTTCTCCAGAATCTGTTCAGGATGGTGGTCACATTCCCAGGCACACGATGGTTGTTTTCCCCAGAATCTGTTCAGGATGGTGGTCACATTCCCAGGCACACGATGGATGTCTTCTCCAGAATCTGTTCAGGATGGTGGTCACATTCCCAGGCACACGATGGTTGTCTTCTCCAGAATCTCTTCAGGATGGTGGTCACATTCCCAGGCACACGATGGTTGTCTTCTCCAGAATCTGTTCAGGATGGTGGTCACATTCTCAGGCACACGATGGATGCCTTCTCCAGAATCTGTTCAGGATGATGGTCACATTCCCAGGCACACGATGGTTGTCTTCTCCAGAATCTGTTCAGGATGGTGGTCACATTCTCAGGCACACGATGGATGTCTTCTCCAGAATCTGTTCAGGATGGTGGTCACATTCTCAGGCACACGATGGATGTCTTCTCCAGAATCTGTTCAGGATGGTGGTCACATTCTCAGGCACACGATGGATGTCTTCTCCAGAATCTCTTCAGGATGGTGGTCACATTCCCAGGCACACGATGGATGTCTTCTCCAGAATCTGTTCAGGATGGTGGTCACATTCCCAGGCACACGATGGTTGTCTTCCCCAGAATCTGTTCAGGATGGTGGTCACATTCCCAGGCACACGATGGATGCCTTCTCCAGAATCTGTTCAGGATGGTGGTTACATTCTCAGGCACACGATGGATGTCTTCTCCAGAATCTGTTCAGGATGGTGGTCACATTCCCAGGCACACGATGGATGTCTTCTCCAGAATCTGTTCAGGATGGTGGTCACATTCCCAGGCACACGATGGTTGTCTTCCCCAGAATCTGTTCAGGGTGGTGGTCACATTCCCAGGCACACGATGGATGTCTTCTCCAGAATCTGTTCAGGATGGTGGTCACATTCCCAGGCACACGATGGATGTCTTCTCCAGAATCTGTTCAGGATGGTGGTTACATTCCCAGGCACACGATGGATGTCTTCTCCAGAATCTGTTCATGATGGTGGTCACATTCTCAGGCACACGATGGATGTCTTCTCCAGAATCTGTTCAGGATGGTGGTCACATTCCCAGGCACACGATGGATGTCTTCTCCAGAATCTGTTCAGGATGGTGGTCACATTCCCAGGCACACGATGGTTGTCTTCCCCAGAATCTGTTCAGGGTGGTGGTCACATTCCCAGGCACACGATGGATGTCTTCTCCAGAATCTGTTCAGGATGGTGGTCACATTCCCAGGCACACGATGGATGTCTTCTCCAGAATCTGTTCAGGATGGTGGTTACATTCCCAGGCACACGATGGATGTCTTCTCCAGAATCTGTTCAGGATGGTGGTCACATTCCCAGGCACACGATGGTTGTCTTCCCCAGAATCTGTTCAGGATGGTGGTCACATTCCCAGGCACACGATGGTTGTCTTCTCCAGAATCTGTTCAGGATGGTGGTCACATTCCCAGGCACACGATGGATGTCTTCTCCAGAATCTGTTCAGGATGGTGGTCACATTCTCAGGCACACGATGGATGTCTTCTCCAGAATCTGTTCAGGATGGTGGTCACATTCCCAGGCACACGATGGTTGTCTTCCCCAGAATCTGTTCAGGATGGTGGTCACATTCTCAGGCACACGATGGATGTCTTCTCCAGAATCTGTTCAGGATGGTGGTCACATTCCCAGGCACACGATGGATGTCTTCTCCAGAATCTGTTCAGGATGGTGGTCACATTCCCAGGCACACGATGGTTGTTTTCCCCAGAATCTGTTCAGGATGGTGGTCACATTCCCAGGCACACGATGGATGTCTTCTCCAGAATCTGTTCAGGATGGTGGTCACATTCTCAGGCACACGATGGATGTCTTCTCCAGAATCTGTTCAGGATGGTGGTTACATTCCCAGGCACACGATGGATGTCTTCTCCAGAATCTGTTCAGGATGGTGGTCACATTCCCAGGCACACGATGGATGTCTTCTCCAGAATCTGTTCAGGATGGTGGTCACATTCCCAGGCACACGATGGTTGTCTTCCCCAGAATCTGTTCAGGATGGTGGTCACATTCTCAGGCACACGATGGATGTCTTCTCCAGAATCTGTTCAGGATGGTGGTCACATTCCCAGGCACACGATGGATGTCTTCTCCAGAATCTGTTCAGGATGGTGGTCACATTCTCAGGCACACGATGGATGTCTTCTCCAGAATCTGTTCAGGATGGTGGTTACATTCCCAGGCACACGATGGATGTCTTCTCCAGAATCTGTTCAGGATGGTGGTTACATTCCCAGGCACACGATGGATGTCTTCTCCAGAATCTGTTCAGGATGGTGGTCACATTCTCAGGCACACGATGGATGTCTTCTCCAGAATCTGTTCAGGATGGTGGTTACATTCCCAGGCACACGATGGATGTCTTCTCCAGAATCTGTTCAGGATGGTGGTCACATTCCCAGGCACACGATGGTTGTCTTCCCCAGAATCTGTTCAGGATGGTGGTCACATTCCCAGGCACACGATGGATGTCTTCTCCAGAATCTGTTCAGGATGGTGGTCACATTCCCAGGCACACGATGGTTGTTTTCCCCAGAATCTGTTCAGGATGGTGGTCACATTCCCAGGCACACGATGGATGTCTTCTCCAGAATCTGTTCAGGATGGTGGTCACATTCCCAGGCACACGATGGATGTCTTCTCCAGAATCTGTTCAGGATGGTGGTTACATTCTCAGGCACACGATGGATGTCTTCTCCAGAATCTGTTCAGGATGATGGTCACATTCCCAGGTTCACGATGGATGTCTTCTCCAGACTCCACTGTCCCCAGGATGATGGTCACATTCCCAGATTCACGATGGATGTCTTCTCCAGAATCTAGTGTCTCCAGGGTGATGATCACATTCCCAGATTCACGATGGATGTCTTCTCCAGAATCTAGTGTCTCCAGGGTGATGATCACATTCCCAGGCACACGATGGATGTCTTCTCCAGAATCTGTTCAGGATGGTGGTTACATTCCCAGGCACACGATGGATGTCTTCTCCAGAATCTGTTCAGGATGGTGGTCACATTCTCAGGCACACGATGGATGTCTTCTCCAGAATCTGTTCAGGATGGTGGTTACATTCCCAGGCACACGATGGATGTCTTCTCCAGAATCTGTTCAGGATGGTGGTCACATTCCCAGGCACACGATGGATGTCTTCTCCAGACTCCACTGTCCCCAGGATGATGGTCACATTCCCAGATTCACGATGGATGTCTTCTCCAGAATCTGTTCAGGATGGTGGTCACATTCCCAGGCACACGATGGATGTCTTCTCCAGACTCCACTGTCCCCAGGATGATGGTCACATTCCCAGATTCACGATGGATGTCTTCTCCAGAATCTAGTGTCTCCAGGGTGATGATCACATTCCCAGATTCACGATGGATGTCTTCTCCAGAATCTGTTCAGGATGGTGGTCACATTCCCAGGCACACGATGGATGTCTTCTCCAGACTCCACTGTCCCCAGGATGATGGTCACATTCCCAGATTCACGATGGATGTCTTCTCCAGAATCTAGTGTCTCCAGGGTGATGATCACATTCCCAGATTCACGATGGATGTCTTCTCCAGAATCTAGTGTCTCCAGGGTGATGATCACATTCCCAGATTCACGATGGATGTCTTCTCCAGAATCTAGTGTCTCCAGGGTGATGATCACATTCCCAGATTCACGATGGATGTCTTCTCCAGAATCTAGTGTCTCCAGGGTGATGATCACATTCCCAGATTCACGATGGATGTCTTCTCCAGAATCTAGTGTCTCCAGGATGATGGTCACATTCCCAGATTCACGATGGATGTCTTCTCCAGAATCTAGTGTCTCCAGGGTGATGATCACATTCCCAGGCACACGATGGATGTCTTCTACAGACTCCAGTGTCTCCAGGATGATGACCACATTCCTAAGGACAGAATATAGGACTGAATATCATCTCTACACTTCAGTGTCCCTAGGGTGGTGACCTCCATGGAATGTCTATTCTAAGCTCCAGAATGTCTTGGGGAAGGGGAAGGGGGATCGCATTTATCCCGGAGACCTATAAAATGTCTTTTTAAGACTCCAGTGTGTCCTGCCTGGTGGTCATTTATTATTATTGGATACAAATTGATATCAATGCAGCTTTGACTTGAACTAGAATAGATCTTCTCCAGAAGCAAATAGCAAAGGAATTTGTATTAAGGCCGATGAAGATTACACAGCCAGGCAAAAACAAGGACTAGATAAATGCCTAAGATAAGATTGTTAACATTTGACTAGTAGGACCTCTGGGGGTATCTTACTGTCCCCACCTGGCCAGTATTACAGCATGGTTCCTGGGAAGGGGGATCCTTTGGACACACCATGTAATCATCTTCTTGAAAAACTCAACTCTGAGCCTGGGACAGGAATAAACTTTTGTTACCTCTGGTACAAGATCTCTTCCACAAAGGATCAAGGATGCGATCTGTAGGGACCCAACTGAGGTTGTGGCTCAAGACTGGACAAGACGGCCTAGTGTGAAAGATTCAGAGAGAATGGTTGTATGTTAGCCTAGAGAGGAGCCCATTCCCCTGTTACCTTATCCCTTTTCCACTTGTAATTCTAATGTATCTACACTGATCTGCCATAACTTTTTGACCACCCACCTAATATTGAGTAGGTCCTCCTCTCCTGACCCATCCAGGCATGGACTTCACTAGACCTCTGAGGGTATGCTGTGGTATCTGGCAGCAAGCCGTCACTAGCGGATCAACTAAGTCCTGTAAGTTGGGAGGTGGGGCCTCCATGGATTTGGACTTGTTTTTCCAGCACATCCTACAGATGCATAATTGGATTAAGATATGGAGAATTTGGAAGCTAAGTCGACTCCTAAAACTTGTATTCCTCAAACCATTCTTGAACCATTTTTGCACATTCATCAGTCCAGGCCACCTTCTTCCATTGCTCTGTGCTCCCGTTATGAGGCTCACGTGCCTGTTGTAGACACTTCTGGCTGTGGACACAGGTCAGCATTGGCACCCTGACTGGTCTGCTGGTACACAGCCCCATACACAACAAACTGTGATGAACATTTTTTCTGCTTTCAACACATCAACTTCAGGCACAACATGTTCACTGCCTGCCTTATATATCCCACCCACTTTCAGATGCCATTGTAATCAGATAATCAATGTTATTCACGTTCACTGTCGTTGGTCATAAAGTTATGGCTGATCAGTGTATATCCCTAATTGTTATTAACCCATCCCTTGTTTTAAGATCTAGTGGTCCTTCATTAAAATCACAACATCCCAAACAGAGTACATTTTACAGTCACATTCCTGGAGACGTGCATGGAATGCATTTTGTAGTTTGGACTTGGAAGATGATCACATTTCAGGAGGCACATGAACTGTCTTCTCTAGATAATATAAAGAGGTAGCAGCGCTAGTAACACAAAAAAAATGTATACATAAATATGTGATTTGAACATATAAAATCCCATATAAGCGTGAAGTTTGCAAATCGAAAATAACACTAAATGAATAGAAAACAGCACTAAATGAATAAAAAATAGTCCATCTAGATGTATGTGAAAAAGCCTTAGGCCCAGATCACAATCTTCATAGTGGTATTAGATGCAATAAAAAAAGTGAATGGTTCCTCCACCGCACCACTGTGATAACACCAATAAAAATGCACGCTTACCGCAAGGCAAGCCCAAAAAAAGCTTGCGACCTTAACCCGGTCGGGGCCTTTATCCAGGAGGAATGGTTGAGAGGCAATGGTTCACCAAGCCACGCAGAGGGATCAGTCACACCATGGAACAATCTATATGTAACTCCAAGGCACCGGGATAATTACCACTCAGGGGTTCCCCAAGAAAAGAAAGTGAATCGACATAGCGTAATCCTGATAACTAACGTTTATTAGAAAGTTTAAAAAAGCACTTACAGTGTAGTAGAAACAAAACAGCATAAAATATCAGCCGGCCGGCTTAAGCGATCACCCGTCCTGCAGACGGTACACGCGGGACGTCAGCACGTCAGCTCCTCCCTTCTCTTCTCTAGATACTTCTGTGTCCGGGGTGATGGACAGTCCTGGAGACACGATAAATGTCTTCTCTAGATACTTCTGTGTCTGGGGTCATGGTCAGTCCTGGAGACACCATAAATGTCTTCTCTAGATACTTCTGTGTCCGGGGTCATGGTCAGTCCTGGAGACACCATAAATGTCTTCTCTAGATACTTTTGTGTCTGGGGTGATGGTCACAGTCCTGGAGACACGATAAATGTCTTCTCTAGATTCTTCTGTGTCCGGGGTGATGGTCAGTCCTGGAGACACCATAAATGTCTTCTCTAGATACTTTTGTGTCTGGGGTGATGGTCACAGTCCTGGAGACACCATAAATGTCTTCTCTAGATACTTCTGTGTCCGGGGTCATGGTCAGTCCTGGAGACACCATAAATGTCTTCTCTAGATTCTTCTGTGTCCGGGGTGATGGTCACAGTCCTGGAGACACGATAAATGTCTTCTCTAGATTCTGCTGTGTCTGGGGTGATGGACAGTCCTGGAGACACGATAAATGTCTTCTCTAGATTCTGCTGTGTCTGGGGTGATGGACAGTCCTGGAGACACGATAAATGTCTTCTCTAGATACTTCTGTGTCTGGGGTCATGGTCAGTCCTGGAGACACCATAAATGTCTTCTCTAGATTCTTCTGTGTCCGGGGTGATGGTCACAGTCCTGGAGACACGATAAATGTCTTCTCTAGATTCTTCTGTGTCCGGGGTGATGGTCACAGTCCTGGAGACACCATAAATGTCTTCTCTAGATACTTCTGTGTCTGGGGTGATGGTCACAGTCCTGGAGACACCATAAATGTCTTCTCTAGATACTTTTGTGTCTGGGGTGATGGTCACAGTCCTGGAGACACGATAAATGTCTTCTCTAGATACTTCTGTGTCCGGGGTCATGGTCAGTCCTGGAGACACCATAAATGTCTTCTCTAGATTCTTCTGTGTCCGGGGTGATGGTCACAGTCCTGGAGACACGATAAATGTCTTCTCTAGATTCTTCTGTGTCCGGGGTGATGGACAGTCCTGGAGACACGATAAATGTCTTCTCTAGATTCTGCTGTGTCTGGGGTGATGGACAGTCCTGGAGACACGATAAATGTCTTCTCTAGATACTTCTGTGTCTGGGGTCATGGTCAGTCCTGGAGACACCATAAATGTCTTCTCTAGATACTTCTGTGTCTGGGGTCATGGTCAGTCCTGGAGACACCATAAGTGTCTTCTCTAGATTCTTCTGTGTCCGGGGTCATGGTCAGTCCTGGAGACACCATAAATGTCTTCTCTAGATTCTTCTGTGTCCGGGGTGATGGTCACAGTCCTGGAGACACGATAAATGTCTTCTCTAGATACTTCTGTGTCTGGGGTGATGGTCACAGTCCTGGAGACACGATAAATGTCTTCTCTAGATACTTCTGTGTCTGGGGTGATGGTCACAGTCCTGGAGACACGATAAATGTCTTCTCTAGATACTTCTGTGTCCGGGGTCATGGTCAGTCCTGGAGACACGATAAATGTCTTCTCTAGATACTTCTGTGTCTGGGGTGATGGTCACAGTCCTGGAGACACCATAAATGTCTTCTCTAGATACTTCTGTGTCTGGGGTGATGGTCACAGTCCTGGAGACACCATAAATGTCTTCTCTAGATACTTCTGTGTCTGGGGTGATGGTCACAGTCCTGGAGACACGATAAATGTCTTCTCTAGATACTTCTGTGTCTGGGGTGATGGTCACAGTCCTGGAGACACGATAAATGTCTTCTCTAGATACTTCTGTGTCTGGGGTGATGGTCACAGTCCTGGAGACACCATAAATGTCTTCTCTAGATTCTGCTGTGTCTGGGGTGATGGACAGTCCTGGAGACACGATAAATGTCTTCTCTAGATACTTCTGTGTCTGGGGTCATGGTCAGTCCTGGAGACACCATAAATGTCTTCTCTAGATACTTCTGTGTCTGGGGTCATGGTCAGTCCTGGAGACACCATAAATGTCTTCTCTAGATTCTTCTGTGTCTGGGGTGATGGACAGTCCTGGAGACACGATAAATGTCTTCTCTAGATACTTCTGTGTCCGGGGTCATGGTCAGTCCTGGAGACACCATAAATGTCTTCTCTAGATACTTTTGTGTCTGGGGTGATGGTCACAGTCCTGGAGACACGATAAATGTCTTCTCTAGATTCTTCTGTGTCCGGGGTGATGGACAGTCCTGGAGACACGATAAATGTCTTCTCTAGATTCTGCTGTGTCTGGGGTGATGGACAGTCCTGGAGACACGATAAATGTCTTCTCTAGATACTTCTGTGTCCGGGGTGATGGTCACAGTCCTGGAGACACCATAAATGTCTTCTCTAGATTCTTCTGTGTCCGGGGTGATGGTCACAGTCCTGGAGACAACATAAATGTCTTCTCTAGATTCTTCTGTGTCTGGGGTGTTGGACAGTCCTGGAGACACGATAAATGTCTTCTCTAGATTCTTCTGTGTCCGGGGTGATGGACAGTCCTGGAGACACATGGTATATATTTTCTAGACTCGAGAATGATTATTACATTTTGGGAGACACTCGTAAATAATAGTCCTCCTCATTCATGGTAGAGGTCTCTAGACCTCATGTTTCTACTTACTGACATATGGAGGTTCTAAAAAATGAAATTCCAGTGACTGGAAAACGGGAGCAGAAGTGGAGGAATTCCTATAGTGACAAAACTTTGACTTTTCTTTTCTGGAATATAAAAGAAGAAATCTGTCAGGTCACTGGCTGCACCATCTTGTATTTTCTTTTGGAAATAAGAATCAGGATTTTATCAAACTAAATTCAGGTCTACAAACCTCATTTGGTGGAGCTACATTGGAAGCGGTTTGGGTTTTCTAAATGTGAATGTAGACTAGACTTGGATATCCTAATAAATAAATACTGGAGCTGAACTGTTTCATATCTACTATGATTCAGGGGTTTGTCCTCGGAGATCTCTGCACCTTACTGGCCACCGCTGGACGCAACGCCTGTACTAGGATCCGAAAATCATGGTAGGCTCTTTCCTCCCTCCTTTCTCACCCTGTGTCCTTTCCTGTACACCCTCCCTCCTCACCCTGTGTCCTTTCCTGTACACCCTCCCTCCTCACCCTGTGTCCTTTCCTGTACACCCTCCTTCCACACCCTGTGTCCTTTCCTGTACACCCTCCTTCCACACCCTGTGTCCTTTCCTGTACACCCTCCCTCCACACCCTGTGTCCTTTCCTGTACACCCTCCCTCCTCACCACCACACCCTGTGTCCTTTCCTGTACACAGTCCTTCCTCACCCTGTGTCCTTTCCTGTACACCCTCCCTCCTCACCCTGTGTCCTTTCCTGTACACCCTCCCTACTCACCCTGTGTCCTTTCCTGTACACCCTCCCTCCTCACCCTGTGTCCTTTCCTGTACACCCTCCCGCCACACCCTGTGTCCTTTCCTGTACACCCTCCTTCCTCACCTTGTGTCCTTTCCTGTACACCCTCCCTCCTCACCCTGTGTCCTTTCCTGTACACCCTCCTTCCTCACCCTGTGTCCTTTCCTGTACACTCTCCCTCCTCACCCTGTGTCCTTTCCTGTACACCCTCCCTCCTCACCCTGTGTCCTTTCCTGCACACTCTCCTTCCACACCCTGTGTCCTTTCCTGTACACCCTCCTTCCTCACCCCGTGTCCTTTCCTGTACACCCTCCCTCCTCACCCTGTGTCCTTTCCTGTACACCCTCCCTCCTCACCCTGTGTCCTTTCCTGTACACCCTCCTTCCACACCCTGTGTCCTTTCCTGTACACCCTCCTTCCACACCCTGTGTCCTTTCCTGTACACCCTCCCTCCACACCCTGTGTCCTTTCCTGTACACCCTCCCTCCTCACCACCACACCCTGTGTCCTTTCCTGTACACAGTCCTTCCTCACCCTGTGTCCTTTCCTGTACACCCTCCCTCCACACCCTGTGTCCTTTCCTGTACACCCTCCTTCCTCACTCTGTGTCCTTTCCTGTACACCCTCCTTCCACACCCTGTGTCCTTTCCTGTACACCCTCCTTCCACACCCTGTGTCCTTTCCTGTACACCCTCCCTCCACACCCTGTGTCCTTTCCTGTACACCCTCCCTCCACACCCTGTGTCCTTTCCTGTACACCCTCCCTCCTCACCCTGTGTCCTTTCCTGTACACCCTCCCACCACACCTCCACACCCTGTGTCCTTTCCTGTACACCCTCCCACCACACCACCACACCCTGTGTCCTTTCCTGTACACCCTCCTTCCACACCCCGTGTCCTTTCCTGTACACCCTCCTTCCACACCCCGTGTCCTTTCCTGTACACCCTCCTTCCTCACCTTGTGTCCTTTCCTGTACACCCTCCTTCCTCACCTTGTGTCCTTTCCTGTACACCCTCCTTCCTCACCCTGTGTCCTTTCCTGTACACCCTCCTTCCACACCTTGTGTCCTTTCCTGTACACCCTCCTTCCTCACCCTGTGTCCTTTCCTGTACACCCTCCCTCCTCACCCTGTGTCCTTTCCTGTACACCCTCCTTCCTCACCCTGTGTCCTTTCCTGTACACCCTCCCTCCTCACTCGGTGTCCTTTCCTGTACACCCTCCTTCCTCACCCTGTGTCCTTTCCTGTACACCCTCCTTCCTCACCTTGTGTCCTTTCCTGTACACCCTCCTTCCTCACCTTGTGTCGTTTGCTGTACACCCTCCCTCCTCACCACCACACCCTGTGTCCTTTCCTGTACACCCTCCCTCCTCACCCTGTGTCCTTTCCTGTACACCCTCCCTCCTCACCACCACACCCTGTGTCCTTTCCTGTACACCCTCCCTCCACACCCTGTGTCCTTTCCTGTACACCCTCCTTCCACACCCTGTGTCCTTTCCTGTACACCCTCCTTCCTCACCCTGTGTCCTTTCCTGTACACCCTCCCTCCTCACCACCACACCCTGTACACCCTCCCACCACACCCTGTGTCCTTTCCTGTACACCCTCCTTCCACACCCTGTGTCCTTTCCTGTACACCCTCCCTCCTCACTCGGTGTCCTTTCCTGTACACCCTCCCTCCTCACTTGGTGTCCTTTCCTGTACACCCTCCCTCCTCACCCTGTGTCCTTTCCTGTACACCCTCCCTCCTCACTCGGTGTCCTTTCCTGTACACCCTCCTTCCTCACCCTGTGTCCTTTCCTGTACACCCTCCTTCCTCACCTTGTGTCCTTTCCTGTACACCCTCCTTCCTCACCTTGTGTCCTTTCCTGTACACCCTCCTTCCTCACCTTGTGTCCTTTCCTGTACACCCTCCCTCCTCACCACCACACCCTGTGTCCTTTCCTGTACACCCTCCCTCCTCACCCTGTGTCCTTTCCTGTACACCCTCCCTCCTCACTCTGTGTCCTTTCCTGTACACCCTCCCTCCTCACCCCGTGTCCTTTCCTGTACACCCTCCCTCCTCACCCTGTGTCCTTTCCTGTACACCTTCCTTCCACACCCTGTGTCCTTTCCTGTACACCCTCCTTCCTCACCCTGTGTCCTTTCCTGTACACCCTCCTTCCTCACCCTGTGTCCTTTCCTGTACACCCTCCCACCACACCCCGTGTCCTTTCCTGTACACCCTCCCTCCTCACCCTGTGTCCTTTCCTGTACACCCTGTGTCCTTTCCTGTACACCCTCCCACCACACCACCACACCCTGTGTCCTTTCCTGTACACCCTCCTTCCACACCCCGTGTCCTTTCCTGTACACCCTCCTTCCACACCCCGTGTCCTTTCCTGTACACCCTCCTTCCACACCCCGTGTCCTTTCCTGTACACCCTCCCTCCTCACCTTGTGTCTTTCCTGTACACCCTCCCTCCACACCCTGTGTCCTTTCCTGTACACCCTCCTTCCACACCCTGTGTCCTTTCCTGTACACCCTCCCTCCTCACTCGGTGTCCTTTCCTGTACACCCTCCCTCCTCACTCGGTGTCCTTTCCTGTACACCCTCCCTCCTCACTTGGTGTCCTTTCCTGTACACCCTCCCTCCTCACCCTGTGTCCTTTCCTGTACACCCTCCTTCCTCACCCTGTGTCCTTTCCTGTACACCCTCCCTCCTCACTCGGTGTCCTTTCCTGTACACCCTCCTTCCTCACCCTGTGTCCTTTCCTGTACACCCTCCTTCCTCACCCTGTGTCCTTTCCTGTACACCCTCCTTCCTCACCCTGTGTCCTTTCCTGTACACCCTCCTTCCTCACCCTGTGTCCTTTCCTGTACACCCTCCTTCCTCACCCTGTGTCCTTTCCTGTACACCCTCCTTCCTCACCCTGTGTCCTTTCCTGTACACCCTCCTTCCTCACCCTGTGTCCTTTCCTGTACACCCTCCTTCCTCACCCTGTGTCCTTTCCTGTACACCCTCCTTCCTCACCCTGTGTCCTTTCCTGTACACCCTCCTTCCTCACCCTGTGTCCTTTCCTGTACACCCTCCTTCCACACCCTGTGTCCTTTCCTGTACACCCTCCCTCCTCACCTTGTGTCTTTCCTGTACACCCTCCCTCCACACCCTGTGTCCTTTCCTGTACACCCTCCCTCCTCACCATCACACCCTGTGTCCTTTCCTGTACACCCTCCTGCCACACCCTGTGTCCTTTCCCTACGCCCTCCCTCCTCACCTTGTGTCCTTTCCTGTACACCCTCCTTCCTCACCTTGTGTCCTTTCCTGTACACCCTCCTTCCTCACCTTGTGTCCTTTCCTGTACACCCTCCTTCCTCACCTTGTGTCCTTTCCTGTACACCCTCCTTCCTCACCCTGTGTCCTTTCCTGTACACCCTCCTTCCACACCTTGTGTCCTTTCCTGTACACCCTCCTTCCTCACCCTGTGTCCTTTCCTGTACACCCTCCTTCCTCACCCTGTGTCCTTTCCTGTACACCCTCCCTCCTCACCATCACACCCTGTGTCCTTTCCTGTACACCCTCCTGCCACACCCTGTGTCCTTTCCCGTACGCCCTCCCTCCTCACCCTGTGTCCTTTCCTGTACACCCTCCCTCCTCACTCGGTGTCCTTTCCTGTACACCCTCCTTCCTCACCCTGTGTCCTTTCCTGTACACCCTCCTTCCTCACCTTGTGTCCTTTCCTGTACACCCTCCTTCCTCACCTTGTGTCCTTTCCTGTACACCCTCCTTCCTCACCTTTGTGTCCTTTCCTGTACACCCTCCCTCCTCACCACCACACCCTGTGTCCTTTCCTGTACACCCTCCCTCCTCACCCTGTGTCCTTTCCTGTACACCCTCCCTCCTCACTCTGTGTCCTTTCCTGTACACCCTCCCTCCTCACCCCGTGTCCTTTCCTGTACACCCTCCCTCCTCACCCTGTGTCCTTTCCTGTACACCTTCCTTCCACACCCTGTGTCCTTTCCTGTACACCCTCCTTCCTCACCCTGTGTCCTTTCCTGTACACCCTCCTTCCTCACCCTGTGTCCTTTCCTGTACACCCTCCCACCACACCCCGTGTCCTTTCCTGTACACCCTCCCTCCTCACCCTGTGTCCTTTCCTGTACACCCTGTGTCCTTTCCTGTACACCCTCCCACCACACCACCACACCCTGTGTCCTTTCCTGTACACCCTCCTTCCACACCCCGTGTCCTTTCCTGTACACCCTCCTTCCACACCCCGTGTCCTTTCCTGTACACCCTCCTTCCACACCCCGTGTCCTTTCCTGTACACCCTCCCTCCTCACCTTGTGTCTTTCCTGTACACCCTCCCTCCACACCCTGTGTCCTTTCCTGTACACCCTCCCACCACGCCCTGTGTCCTTTCCTGTACACCCTCCTTCCACACCCTGTGTCCTTTCCTGTACACCCTCCCTCCTCACTCTGTGTCCTTTCCTGTACACCCTCCCTCCTCACTTGGTGTCCTTTCCTGTACACCCTCCCTCCTCACCCTGTGTCCTTTCCTGTACACCCTCCTTCCTCACCCTGTGTCCTTTCCTGTACACCCTCCTTCCTCACCCTGTGTCCTTTCCTGTACACCCTCCTTCCTCACCCTGTGTCCTTTCCTGTACACCCTCCTTCCTCACCCTGTGTCCTTTCCTGTACACCCTCCTTCCTCACCCTGTGTCCTTTCCTGTACACCCTCCTTCCTCACCCTGTGTCCTTTCCTGTACACCCTCCTTCCTCACCCTGTGTCCTTTCCTGTACACCCTACTTCCTCACCCTGTGTCCTTTCCTGTACACCCTACTTCCTCACCCTGTGTCCTTTCCTGTACACCCTCCTTCCTCACCCTGTGTCCTTTCCTGTACACCCTCCTTCCACACCCTGTGTCCTTTCCTGTACACCCTCCCTCCTCACCATCACACCCTGTGTCCTTTCCTGTACACCCTCCTGCCACACCCTGTGTCCTTTCCCGTACGCCCTCCCTCCTCACCTTGTGTCCTTTCCTGTACACCCTCCTTCCTCACCTTGTGTCCTTTCCTGTACACCCTCCTTCCTCACCTTGTGTCCTTTCCTGTACACCCTCCTTCCTCACCCTGTGTCCTTTCCTGTACACCCTCCTTCCACACCTTGTGTCCTTTCCTGTACACCCTCCTTCCTCACCCTGTGTCCTTTCCTGTACACCCTCCTTCCTCACCCTGTGTCCTTTCCTGTACACCCTCCTTCCTCACCCTGTGTCCTTTCCTGTACACCCTCCTTCCACACCCTGTGTCCTTTCCTGTACACCCTCCTTCCACACCCTGTGTCCTTTCCTGTACACCCTCCTTCCTCACCCTGTGTCCTTTCCTGTACACCCTCCTTCCTCACCTTGTGTCCTTTCCTGTACACCCTCCTTCCTCACCCTGTGTCCTTTCCTGTACACCCTCCTTCCTCACCCTGTGTCCTTTCCTGTACACCCTCCCTCCACACCCTGTGTCCTTTCCTGTACACCCTCCCTCCTCACCACCACACCCTGTGTCCTTTCCTGTACACCCTCCCTCCTCACCCTGTGTCCTTTCCTGTACACCCTCCCTCCTCACCCTGTGTCCTTTCCTGTACACCCTCCCTCCTCACCCTGTGTCCTTTCCTGTACACCCTCCCTCCTCACCACCACACCCTGTGTCCTTTCCTGTACACCCTCCTTCCTCACCCTGTGTCCTTTCCTGTACACCCTCCTTCCTCACCCTGTGTCCTTTCCTGTACACCCTCCTTCCACACCCTGTGTCCTTTCCTGTACACCCTCCCTCCTCACCCTGTGTCCTTTCCTGTACACCCTCCTTCCACACCCTGTGTCCTTTCCTGTACACTTTCCCTCCTCACCCTGTGTCCTTTCCTGTACACCCTCCCTCCTCACCCTGTGTCCTTTCCTGTACACCCTCCCTCCTCACCCTGTGTCCTTTCCTGTACACCCTCCTTCCTCACCTTGTGTCCTTTCCTGTACACCCTCCTTCCTCACCTTGTGTCCTTTCCTGTACACCCTCCTTCCTCACCCTGTGTTTTCTTTCCTGTACACCCTCCTTCCTCACCTTGTGTCCTTTCCTGTACACCCTCCTTCCACACCCTGTGTCCTTTCCTGTACACCCTCCCTCCTCACCCTGTGTCCTTTCCTGTACACCCTCCCTCCTCACCCTGTGTCCTTTCCTGTACACCCTCCTTCCTCACCTTGTGTCCTTTCCTGTACACCCTCCCTCCACACCCTGTGTCCTTTCCAGTACACCCTCCTTCCTCACCCTGTGTCCTTTCCTGTACACCCTCCTTCCTCACTCTGTGTCCTTTCCTGTACACCCTCCTTCCACACCCTGTGTCCTTTCCTGTACACCCTCCCTCCTCACCCTGTGTCCTTTCCTGTACACCCTCCCTCCTCACCCTGTGTCCTTTCCTGTACACCCTCCTTCCTCACCTTGTGTCCTTTCCTGTACACCCTCCCTCCACACGCTGTGTCCTTTCCTGTACACCCTCCTTCCTCACCTTGTGTCCTTTCTTGTACACCCTCCCTCCACAACCTGTGTCCTTTCCTGTACACCCTCCTTCCTCACCCTGTGTCCTTTCCTGTACACCCCCCTTCCTCACCTTGTGTCCTTTCCTGTACACCCTCCTTCCTCACCCTGTGTCCTTTCCTGTACACCCTCCTTCCTCACCCTGTGTCCTTTCCTGTACACCCTCCTTCCTCACCTTGTGTCCTTTCCTGTACACCCTGCTTCCACACCCTGTGTCCTTTCCTGTACACCCTCCTTCCTCACCCTGTGTCCTTTCCTGTACACCCTCCTTCCACACCCTGTGTCCTTTCCTGTACACCCTCCCTCCTCACCCTGTGTCCTTTCCTGTACACCCTCCCTCCTCACCCTGTGTCCTTTCCTGTACACCCTCCCTCCTCACCCTGTGTCCTTTCCTGTACACCCTCCTTCCTCACCTTGTGTCCTTTCCTGTACACCCTCCCTCCACACCCTGTGTCCTTTCCTGTACACCCTGCTTCCACACCCTGTGTCCTTTCCTGTACACCCTCCTTCCTCACCCTGTGTCCTTTCCTGTACACCCTCCCTCCTCACCCTGTGTCCTTTCCTGTACACCCTCCCTCCTCACCCTGTGTCCTTTCCTGTACACCCTCCTTCCTCACCTTGTGTCCTTTCCTGTACACCCTGCTTCCACACCCTGTGTCCTTTCCTGTACACCCTCCTTCCACACCCTGTGTCCTTTCCTGTACACCCTCCTTCCTCACCTTGTGTCCTTTCCTGTACACCCTCCCTCCTCACCTTGTGTCCTTTCCTGTACACCCTGCTTCCACACCCTGTGTCCTTTCCTGTACACCCTCCTTCCTCACCCTGTGTCCTTTCCTGTACACCCTCCTTCCACACCCTGTGTCCTTTCCTGTACACCCTCCTTCCACACCCTGTGTCCTTTCCTGTACACCCTCCTTCCACACCCTGTGTCCTTTCCTGTACACCCTCCTTCCTCACCTTGTGTCCTTTCCTGTACACCCTCCCTCCACACCCTGTGTCCTTTCCTGTACACCCTGCTTCCCCACCCTGTGTCCTTTCCTGTACACCCTCCTTCCTCACCCTGTGTCCTTTCCTGTACACCCTCCTTCCACACCCTGTGTCCTTTCCTGTACACCCACCCTCCTCACCCTGTGTCCTTTCCTGTACACCCTCCCTCCTCACCCTGTGTCCTTTCCTGTACACCCTCCTTCCTCACCTTGTGTCCTTTCCTGTACACCCTGCTTCCACACCCTGTGTCCTTTCCTGTACACCCTCCTTCCACACCCTGTGTCCTTTCCTGTACACCCTCCTTCCTCACCTTGTGTCCTTTCCTGTACACCCTCCCTCCTCACCTTGTGTCCTTTCCTGTACACCCTGCTTCCACACCCTGTGTCCTTTCCTGTACACCCTCCTTCCTCACCCTGTGTCCTTTCCTGTACACCCTCCTTCCACACCCTGTGTCCTTTCCTGTACACCCTCCTTCCACACCCTGTGTCCTTTCCTGTACACCCTCCTTCCTCACCTTGTGTCCTTTCCTGTACACCCTCCCTCCACACCCTGTGTCCTTTCCTGTACACCCTGCTTCCACACCCTGTGTCCTTTCCTGTACACCCTCCTTCCTCACCCTGTGTCCTTTCCTGTACACCCTCCTTCCACACCCTGTGTCCTTTCCTGTACACCCTCCCTCCTCACCCTGTGTCCTTTCCTGTACACCCTCCCTCCTCACCCTGTGTCCTTTCCTGTACACCCTCCTTCCTCACCTTGTGTCCTTTCCTGTACACCCTGCTTCCACACCCTGTGTCCTTTCCTGTACACCCTCCTTCCACACCCTGTGTCCTTTCCTGTACACCCTCCTTCCTCACCTTGTGTCCTTTCCTGTACACCCTGCTGTACACCGTATTATTTCCCCCTTTTATAGTGATAATTCCTAATTCTGCGTTTGGCTGATTTGCTTGGCAGCGCTCTCACACAGGAGGATGAAGAGGATCTTTTAGCTACCGGTTTTCCGATCACCTCAAAGGATCTGGAAAGTGCCCTCGCTGAGCTGCAGAATTCTCATTCTCAAGCCATTGGCGCCCCAAAGGTAAACTTTGCATGCCCCCCATCTGTGTCTTTCCCTGTTCCGGAGTCGCCTTCTCTGTCCCCCTTTTTATGATAATTATCATGAAAGACTAAGGAGACAGGTAGATACATTTACTCATCTTATAGCTGGGAGTACCAAGGTTACAGGTGTGGTATGTAGATAGGTGGAGTACCAAGGTTACAGGTGTGGTATGTAGATAGGTGGAGTACCCAGGTTACAGGTGTGGTATGTAGATAGGTGGAGTACCCAGGTCACAGGTGTGGTATGTAGATAGGTGGGATACCCAGGTCACAGGTGTGGTATGTAGATAGGTGGGATACCCAGGTCACAGGTGTGGTATGTAGATAGGTGGGATACCCGGGTCACAGGTGTGGTATGTAGATAGGTGGGATACCCAGGTCACAGGTGTGGTATGTAGATAGGTGGGATACCCGGGTCACAGGTGTGGTATGTAGATAGGTGGGATACCCAGGTCACAGGTGTGGTATGTAGATAGGTGGAGTACCCAGGTCACAGGTGTGGTATGTAGATAGGTGGGATACCCAGGTCACAGGTGTGGTATGTAGATAGGTGGGATACCCGGGTCACAGGTGTGGTATGTAGATAGGTGGGATACCCAGGTCACAGGTGTGGTATGTAGATAGGTGGAGTACCCAGGTCACAGGTGTGGTATGTAGATAGGTGGGATACCCGGGTCACAGTTGTGGTATGTAGATAGGTGGGATACCCAGGTCACAGGTGTGGTATGTAGATAGGTGGAGTACCAAGGTCACAGGTGTGGTATGTAGATAGGTGGAGTACCCAGGTCACAGGTGTGGTATGTAGATAGGTGGGATACCCAGGTCACAGGTGTGGTATGTAGATAGGTGGGATACCCAGGTCACAGGTGTGCTATGTAGATAGGTGGGATACCCAGGTCACAGGTGTGGTATGTAGACAGAAGGGTCATAGAGGGGAAGTTCCTGCCGTGGGTTGAGGGTCATAGAGAGGGGAAGGTCCTGCGGGGAGTGGAGGGTCATAGAGGGGAAGTTCCTGCTGTGGGTTGAGGGTCATAGAGAGGGGAAGGTCCTGCGGGGAGTGGAGGGTCATAGAGGGGAAGTTCCTGCTGTGGGTTGAGGGCCATAGAGGGGAAGTTCCTGTGGGGAGTGAAGGGTCATAGAGGGGAAGTTCCTGCTGTGGGTTGAGGGTCATAGAGAGGGGAAGGTCCTGTGGGGAGTGGAGGGTCATAGAGGGGAAGTTGCCACTTTGGGTTGAGGGTAATAGAGGGGAAGTTCCTACGGGAGTGGAGGGCCATAGAGGGGAAGTTCCTGTGGGGAGTGGAGGGTCATAGAGGGGAGGTTCCTGCTGGGAGTGGAGGGTCATAGAGGGGAGGTTCCTGCTGGGAGTGGAGGGTCATAGAGGGGAAGTTCCTGCTGGGAGTGGAGGGTCATAGAGGGGAGGTTCCTACTGGGAGTGGAGGGTCATAGAGGGGAAGTTCCTGCTGGGAGTGGAGGGTCATAGAGGGGAAGTTCCTGTGGGGAGTGGAGGGTCATAGAGGGGAAGTTCCTGCTGGGAGTGGAGGGTCATAGAGGGGAAGTTCCTACTGGGAGTGGAGGGTCATAGAGGGGAAGTTCCTGCTGGGAGTGGAGGGTCATAGAGGGGAAGTTCCTGCTGGGAGTGGAGGGTCATAGAGGGGAAGTTCCTGCTGGGAGTGGAGGGTCATAGAGGGGAAGTTCCTACTGGGAGTGGAGGGTCATAGAGGGGAATTTCCTACTGGGAGTGGAGGGTCATAGAGGGGAATTTCCTACTGGGGGTGGAGGGTCATAGAGGGGAAGTCCCTGCTGGGAGTGGAGGGTCATAGAGGGGAAGTTCCTACTGGGAGTGGAGGGTCATAGAGGGGAAGTTCCTGCTGGGAGTGGAGGGTCATAAAGGGGAAGTTCCCGCAGGGAGTGGAGGGTCATAGAGGGGAGGTTCCTGCAGGGAGTGGAGGGTCATAGATTGGAAGTTTCTGCTGGCGTTGGAGGGTCATTGAGGGGAAGTCCCTGCTGGGAGTGGAGGGTCATAGATTGAAAGTTCCTGTTGGGGTTGGAGGGTCTCAGGGGGGGTTCCTGCTGGGGGTGGAGGGTCATAGAGGGGAGGTTCCTGCTGGGGGTGGAGGGTCATTGAGGGGAGGTTCCTGCTGGGGGTGGAGGGTCATAGATTAGAAGTTCCTGTTGGGGTTGGAGGGTCTCAGTGGGGGGGGTTCCTGCTGGGGGTGGAGGGTCATAGAGGGGAAGTTCCTGCTGTGGGTTGAGGGTCATAGAGAGGGGAAGTTCCTGTGGGGAGTGGAGGGTCATAGAGGGGAAGTTCCTGTGCGGAGTGGAGGGTCATAGAGGGGAGGTTCCTGCTGGGGTTGGAGGGTCATAGAGAGGAAGTTCCTGCTGGGGTTGGAGGGTCATAGAGGGGAAGTTCCTGCTGGGAGTGGAGGGTCATAGAGGGGAAGTTCCTGCTGGGAGTGGAGGGTCATAGAGGGGAATTTCCTACTGGGAGTGGAGGGTCATAGAGGGGAAGTCCCTGCTGGGAGTGGAGGGTCATAGAGGGGAAGTTCCTGCTGGGAGTGGAGGGTCATAAAGGGGAAGTTCCCGCAGGGAGTGGAGGGTCATAGAGGGGAGGTTCCTGCAGGGAGTGGAGGGTCATAGATTGGAAGTTTCTGCTGGGGTTGGAGGGTCATTGAGGGGAAGTCCCTGCTGGGAGTGGAGGGTCATAGAGGGGAAGTTCCCGCAGGGAGTGGAGAGTCATAGATTGGAAGTTTCTGCTGGCGTTGGAGGGTCATTGAGGGGAAGTCCCTGCTGGGAGTGGAGGGTCATAGATTGAAAGTTCCTGTTGGGGTTGGAGGGTCTCAGGGGGGGGTTCCTGCTGGGGGTGGAGGGTCATAGAGGGGAGGTTCCTGCTGGGGGTGGAGGGTCATTGAGGGGAGGTTCCTGCTGGGGGTGGAGGGTCATAGATTAGAAGTTCCTGTTGGGGTTGGAGGGTCTCAGTGGGGGGGGTTCCTGCTGGGGTTGGAGGGTCATGGAGGGGAGGTTCCTGCTGGGGGTGGAGGGTCATAGAGGGGAAGTTCCTGCTGTGGGTTGAGGGTCATAGAGAGGGGAAGGTCCTGCGGGGAGTGGAGGGTCATAGAGGGGAAGTTCCTGTGGGGAGTGGAGGGTCATAGAGGGGAAGTTCCTACTGGGAGTGGAGGGTCATAGAGGGGAAGTTCCTACTGGGAGTGGAGGGTCATAGAGGGGAAGTTCCTACTGGGAGTGGAGGGTCATAGAGGGGAAGTTCCTACTGGGAGTGGAGGGTCATAGAGGGGAAGTTCCTGTGGGGAGTGGAGGGTCATAGAGGGGAGGTTCCTGCTGGGGTTGGAGGGTCATAGAGAGGAAGTTCCTGCTGGGAGTGGAGGGTCATAGAGGGGAAGTTCCTGCTGGGAGTGGAGGGTCATAGAGGGGAAGTTCCTGTGGGGAGTGGAGGGTCATAGAGGGGAGGTTCCTGCTGGGGTTGGAGGGTCATAGAGAGGAAGTTCCTGCTGGGAGTGGAGGGTCATAGAGGGGAAGTTCCTGCTGGGAGTGGAGGGTCATAGAGGGGAAGTTCCTACTGGGAGTGGAGGGTCATAGAGGGGAAGTTCCTGCTGGGAGTGGAGGGTCATAGAGGGGAAGTTCCTGCTGGGAGTGGAGGGTCATAGAGGGGAAGTTCCTACTGGGAGTGGAGGGTCATAGAGGGGAATTTCCTACTGGGAGTGGAGGGTCATAGAGGGGAAGTCCCTGCTGGGAGTGGAGGGTCATAGAGGGGAAGTTCCTACTGGGAGTGGAGGGTCATAGAGGGGAAGTTCCTGCTGGGAGTGGAGGGTCATAAAGGGGAAGTTCCCGCAGGGAGTGGAGGGTCATAGAGGGGAGGTTCCTGCAGGGAGTGGAGGGTCATAGATTGGAAGTTTCTGCTGGCGTTGGAGGGTCATTGAGGGGAAGTCCCTGCTGGGAGTGGAGGGTCATAGATTGAAAGTTCGTGTTGGGGTTGGAGGGTCTCGGGGGGGTTCCTGCTGGGGGTGGAGGGTCATAGAGGGGAGGTTCCTGCTGGGGGTGGAGGGTCATTGAGGGGAGGTTCCTGCTGGGGGTGGAGGGTCATAGATTAGAAGTTCCTGTTGGGGTTGGAGGGTCTCAGTGGGGGGGGGGGTTCCTGCTGGGGTTGGAGGGTCATGGAGGGGAGGTTCCTGCTGGGGGTGGAGGGTCATAGAGGGGAAGTTCCTGCTGTGGGTTGAGGGTCATAGAGAGGGGAAGGTCCTACGGGGAGTGAAGGGTCATAGAGGGGAAGTTCCTGCTGTGGGTTGAGGGTCATAGAGAGGGGAAGGTCCTGCGGGGAGTGGAGGGTCATAGAGGGGAAGTTCCTGTGGGGAGTGGAGGGTCATAGAGGGGAGGTTCCTGCTGGGAGTGGAGGGTCATAGAGGGGAAGTTCCTACTGGGAGTGGAGGATCATAGAGGGGAAGTTCCTGCTGGGAGTGGAGGGTCATAGAGGGGAAGTTCCTACTGGGAGTGGAGGGTCATAGAGGGGAAGTTCCTACTGGGAGTGGAGGGTCATAGAGGGGAAGTTCCTGTGGGGAGTGGAGGGTCATAGAGGCGAAGTTCCCACTGTGGGTTGAGGGTCATAGAGGGGAATTTCCTACTGGGAGTGGAGGGTCATAGAGTGGAAGTTCCTTCTGGGGTTGGAGGGTCATAGAGGGGAAGTCCCTGCTGGGAGTGGAGGGTCATAGAGGGGAAGTTCCTGCTGGGAGTGGAGGGTCATAGAGGGGAAGTTCCCGCAGGGAGTGGAGGGTCATAGATTGGAAGTTCCTGTTGGGGTTGGAGGGTCTCAGTGGGGGGGGGGGGGTGGTTCCTGCTGGGGGTGGAGGGTCATAGAGGGGAAGTTCCTGCTGGGAGTGGAGGGTCATAGAGGGGAGGTTCCTGCTGGGGTTGGAGGGTCATAGAGGGGAAGTTCCCGCAGGGAGTGGAGGGTCATAGATTGGAAGTTCCTGTTGGGGTTGGAGGGTCTCAGTGGGGGGGGGGGGTGGTTCCTGCTGGGGGTGGAGGGTCATAGAGGGGAGGTTCCTGCTGGGGTTGGAGGGGCATAGATTGGAAGTTCCTGTTGGGGTTGGAGGGTCTCAGTGGGGGGGGGGTTCCTGCTGGGGTTGGAGGGTCATGGAGGGGAGGTTCCTGCTGGGGTTGGAGGGTCTCAGTGGGGGGGGGGTTCCTGCTGGGGGTGGAGGGTCATAGAGGGGAGGTTCCTGCTGGGGGTGGAGGGTCATTGAGGGGAGGTTCCTGCTGGGGGTGGAGGGTCATAGATTAGAAGTTCCTGTTGGGGTTGGAGGGTCTCAGTGGGGGGGGGTTCCTGCTGGGGTTGGAGGGTCATGGAGGGGAGGTTCCTGCTGGGGGTGGAGGGTCATAGAGGGGAAGTTCCTGCTGTGGGTTGAGGGTCATAGAGAGGGGAAGGTCCTGCGGGGAGTGGAGGGTCATAGAGGGGGAAGTTCCTGTGGGGAGTGGAGGGTCATAGAGGGGAGGTTCCTGCTGGGAGTGGAGGGTCATAGAGGGGAAGTTCCTACTGGAGTGGAGGGTCATAGAGGGGAAGTTCCTACTGGGAGTGGAGGGTCATAGAGGGGAAGTTCCTGTGGGGAGTGGAGGGTCATAGAGGGGAGGTTCCTGCTGGGGTTGGAGGGTCATAGAGAGGAAGTTCCTGCTGGAGTGGAGGGTCATAGAGGGGAAGTTCCTGCTGGGAGTGGAGGGTCATAGAGGGGAAGTTCCTGTGGGGAGTGGAGGGTCATAGAGGGGAGGTTCCTGCTGGGGTTGGAGGGTCATAGAGAGGAAGTTCCTGCTGGGAGTGGAGGGTCATAGAGGGGAAGTTCCTGCTGGGAGTGGAGGGTCATAGAGGGGAAGTTCCTACTGGGAGTGGAGGGTCATAGAGGGGAAGTTCCTGCTGGGAGTGGAGGGTCATAGAGGGGAAGTTCCTGCTGGGAGTGGAGGGTCATAGAGGGGAAGTTCCTACTGGGAGTGGAGGGTCATAGAGGGGAATTTCCTACTGGGAGTGGAGGGTCATAGAGGGGAAGTCCCTGCTGGGAGTGGAGGGTCATAGAGGGGAAGTTCCTACTGGGAGTGGAGGGTCATAGAGGGGAAGTTCCTGCTGGGAGTGGAGGGTCATAAAGGGGAAGTTCCCGCAGGGAGTGGAGGGTCATAGAGGGGAGGTTCCTGCAGGGAGTGGAGGGTCATAGATTGGAAGTTTCTGCTGGCGTTGGAGGGTCATTGAGGGGAAGTCCCTGCTGGGAGTGGAGGGTCATAGATTGAAAGTTCGTGTTGGGGTTGGAGGGTCTCGGGGGGGGTTCCTGCTGGGGGTGGAGGGTCATAGAGGGGAGGTTCCTGCTGGGGGTGGAGGGTCATTGAGGGGAGGTTCCTGCTGGGGGTGGAGGGTCATAGATTAGAAGTTCCTGTTGGGGTTGGAGGGTCTCAGTGGGGGGGGGGGTTCCTGCTGGGGTTGGAGGGTCATGGAGGGGAGGTTCCTGCTGGGGGTGGAGGGTCATAGAGGGGAAGTTCCTGCTGTGGGTTGAGGGTCATAGAGAGGGGAAGGTCCTACGGGGAGTGAAGGGTCATAGAGGGGAAGTTCCTGCTGTGGGTTGAGGGTCATAGAGAGGGGAAGGTCCTGCGGGGAGTGGAGGGTCATAGAGGGGAAGTTCCTGTGGGGAGTGGAGGGTCATAGAGGGGAGGTTCCTGCTGGGAGTGGAGGGTCATAGAGGGGAAGTTCCTACTGGGAGTGGAGGATCATAGAGGGGAAGTTCCTGCTGGGAGTGGAGGGTCATAGAGGGGAAGTTCCTACTGGGAGTGGAGGGTCATAGAGGGGAAGTTCCTACTGGGAGTGGAGGGTCATAGAGGGGAAGTTCCTGTGGGGAGTGGAGGGTCATAGAGGCGAAGTTCCCACTGTGGGTTGAGGGTCATAGAGGGGAATTTCCTACTGGGAGTGGAGGGTCATAGAGTGGAAGTTCCTTCTGGGGTTGGAGGGTCATAGAGGGGAAGTCCCTGCTGGGAGTGGAGGGTCATAGAGGGGAAGTTCCTGCTGGGAGTGGAGGGTCATAGAGGGGAAGTTCCCGCAGGGAGTGGAGGGTCATAGAGGGGAAGTTCCTGCTGGGAGTGGAGGGTCATAGAGGGGAGGTTCCTGCTGGGGTTGGAGGGTCATAGAGGGGAAGTTCCCGCAGGGAGTGGAGGGTCATAGATTGGAAGTTCCTGTTGGGGTTGGAGGGTCTCAGTGGGGGGGGGGGGTGGTTCCTGCTGGGGGTGGAGGGTCATAGAGGGGAGGTTCCTGCTGGGGTTGGAGGGGCATAGATTGGAAGTTCCTGTTGGGGTTGGAGGGTCTCAGTGGGGGGGGGGTTCCTGCTGGGGTTGGAGGGTCATGGAGGGGAGGTTCCTGCTGGGGTTGGAGGGTCTCAGTGGGGGGGGGGTGGTTCCTGCTGGGGTTGGAGGGTCATAGATTGGAAGTTCCTGTTGGGGTTGGAGGGTCTCAGTGGGGGGGGTTCCTGCTTGGGTTGGAGGGTCATGGAGGGGAGGTTCCTGCTGGGGTTGGAGGGTCATTGAGGGGAAGTCCCTGCTGGGAGTGGAGGGTCATAGATTGGAAGTTCCTGTTGGGGTTGGAGAGTCTCAGTGTGGGGGGGGGGTTCCTGCTGGGGGTGGAGGGTCATGGAGGGGAGGTTCCTGCTGGGGGTGGAGGGTCATAGATTGGAAGTTACTGTTGGGGTTGGAGGGTCTCAGTGGGGGGGGGGGGTTCCTGCTGGGGTTGGAGGGTCATGGAGGGGAGGTTCCTGCTGGGGGTGGAGGGTCATAGAGGGGAAGTTCCTGCTGGGGTTGGAGGGTCATAGAGGGGAGGTTCCTGCTGGGAGTGGAGGGTCATAGAGGGGAAGTTCCTGCTGGGGTTGGAGGGTCATAGAGCGGAGGTTCCTGCTGGGAGTGGAAGGTCATAGAGGGGAAGTTCCCGCTGGGGTTGGAGGGTCATTGAGGGGAGGTTCCTGCTGGGGGTGGAGGGTCATAGATTGGAAGTTCCTGCTGGGAGTGGAGGGTCATAGAGGGGAGGTTCCTGCTGGGGTTGGAGGGTCGTAGATTGGAAGTTCCTGCTGGGGGTGGAGGGTCATAGAGGGGAAGTTCCTGCAGGGAGTGGAGGGTCATAGAGGGGAAGTTCCTGCTGGGGTTGGAGGGTCATTGAGGGGAGGTTCCTGCTGGGAGTGGAGGGTCATAGAGGGGAGGTTCCTGCTGGGGGTGGAGGGTCATAGAGGGGAGGTTCCTGCTGGGGTTGGAGGGTCATAGAGGGGAAGTTCCCGCAGGGAGTGGAGGGTCATAGATTGGAAGTTCCTGCTGGGGGTGGAGGGTCATAGATTGGAAGTTCCTGCTGGGGTTGGAGGGTCATAGAGGGGAAGTTCCTGCTGGGGTTGGAGGGTCATTGAGGGGAAGTCCCTGTTGGGAGTGGAGGGTCATAGAGGGGAGGTTCCTGCTGGGGTTGGAGGGTCGTAGATTGGAAGTTCCTGCTGGGGGTGGAGGGTCATAGAGGGGAAGTTCCTGCTGGGGTTGGAGGGTCATTGAGGGGAAGTCCCTGTTGGGAGTGGAGGGTCATAGAGGGGAAGTTCCTGCTGGGGGTGGAGGGTCATAGATTGGAAGTTCCTGCTGGGGTTGGAGGGTCATAGAGGGGAGGTTCCTGCTGGGGGTTGAGGGTCATAGAGGGGAAGTTCCTGTTGGGAGTGGAGGGTCATAGAGGGGAGGTCCCTGCTGGGGTTGGAGGGTCATAGAGGGGAAGTTCCTGCTGGGGGTGGAGGGTCATAGAGGGGAGGTTCCTGCTGGGGGTGGAGGGTCATAGAGGGGAGGTTCCTGCTGGGGGTGGAGGGTCATAGAGGGGAAGTTCCTGCTGGGGGTGGAGGGTCATAGAGGGGAGGTTCCTGCTGGGGGTGGAGGGTCATAGAGGGGAAGTTCCTGTGGGGAGTGGAGGGTCATAGAGGGGAGGTTCCTGCTGGGGGTGGAGGGTCATAGAGGGGAAGTTCCTGCTGGGGGTTGAGGGTCATAGAGGGGAGGTTCCTGCTGGGGGTGGAGGGTCATAGAGGGGAGGTTCCTGCGGTGGAGGGTCATAGAGGGGAAGTTCCTGCTGGGGGTGGAGGGTCATAGAGGGGAGGTTCCTGCTGGGGGTGGAGGGTCATAGAGGGGAGGTCCCTGCTGGGGGTGGAGGGTCATAGATTGGAAGTTCCTGCTGGGGGTGGAGGGTCATAGAGGGGAAGTTCCTGCTGGGGTTGGAGGGTCATAGAGGGGAGGTCCCTGCTGGGGGTGGAGGGTCATAGAGGGGAGGTCCCTGCTGGGGGTGGAGGGTCATAGAGGGGAGGTCCCTGCTGGGGGTGGAGGGTCATAGAGGGGAGGTCCCTGCTGGGGGTGGAGGGTCATAGAGGGGAGGTTCCTGCTGGGGGTGGAGGGTCATAGAGGGGAGGTCCCTGCTGGGGGTGGAGGGTCATAGAGGGGAGGTCCCTGCTGGGGGTGGAGGGTCATAGAGGGGAGGTCCCTGCTGGGGGTGGAGGGTCATAGAGGGGAAGTTATAGAGGGTCATATAGGGGAGGTTCCTGCTGGGGGTGGAAGGTCATAGAGGGGAGGTTCCTGCTGGGGGTGGAAGGTCATAGAGGGGAGGTTCCTGCTGGGGTTGGAGGGTCATGGAGGGGAGGTTCCTGCTGGGGGTGGAGGGTCATAGAGGGGAAGTTCCTGCTGGGGTTGGAGGGTCATAGAGGGGAGGTTCCTGCTGGGAGTGGAGGGTCATAGAGGGGAAGTTCCTGCTGGGGTTGGAGGGTCATAGAGCGGAGGTTCCTGCTGGGAGTGGAAGGTCATAGAGGGGAAGTTCCCGCTGGGGTTGGAGGGTCATTGAGGGGAGGTTCCTGCTGGGGGTGGAGGGTCATAGATTGGAAGTTCCTGCTGGGAGTGGAGGGTCATAGAGGGGAGGTTCCTGCTGGGGTTGGAGGGTCGTAGATTGGAAGTTCCTGCTGGGGGTGGAGGGTCATAGAGGGGAAGTTCCTGCAGGGAGTGGAGGGTCATAGAGGGGAAGTTCCTGCTGGGGTTGGAGGGTCATTGAGGGGAGGTTCCTGCTGGGAGTGGAGGGTCATAGAGGGGAGGTTCCTGCTGGGGGTGGAGGGTCATAGAGGGGAGGTTCCTGCTGGGGTTGGAGGGTCATAGAGGGGAAGTTCCCGCAGGGAGTGGAGGGTCATAGATTGGAAGTTCCTGCTGGGGGTGGAGGGTCATAGATTGGAAGTTCCTGCTGGGGTTGGAGGGTCATAGAGGGGAAGTTCCTGCTGGGGTTGGAGGGTCATTGAGGGGAAGTCCCTGTTGGGAGTGGAGGGTCATAGAGGGGAGGTTCCTGCTGGGGTTGGAGGGTCGTAGATTGGAAGTTCCTGCTGGGGGTGGAGGGTCATAGAGGGGAAGTTCCTGCTGGGGTTGGAGGGTCATTGAGGGGAAGTCCCTGTTGGGAGTGGAGGGTCATAGAGGGGAAGTTCCTGCTGGGGGTGGAGGGTCATAGATTGGAAGTTCCTGCTGGGGTTGGAGGGTCATAGAGGGGAGGTTCCTGCTGGGGGTTGAGGGTCATAGAGGGGAAGTTCCTGTTGGGAGTGGAGGGTCATAGAGGGGAGGTCCCTGCTGGGGTTGGAGGGTCATAGAGGGGAAGTTCCTGCTGGGGGTGGAGGGTCATAGAGGGGAGGTTCCTGCTGGGGGTGGAGGGTCATAGAGGGGAGGTTCCTGCTGGGGGTGGAGGGTCATAGAGGGGAAGTTCCTGCTGGGGGTGGAGGGTCATAGAGGGGAGGTTCCTGCTGGGGGTGGAGGGTCATAGAGGGGAAGTTCCTGTGGGGAGTGGAGGGTCATAGAGGGGAGGTTCCTGCTGGGGGTGGAGGGTCATAGAGGGGAAGTTCCTGCTGGGGGTTGAGGGTCATAGAGGGGAGGTTCCTGCTGGGGGTGGAGGGTCATAGAGGGGAGGTTCCTGCGGTGGAGGGTCATAGAGGGGAAGTTCCTGCTGGGGGTGGAGGGTCATAGAGGGGAGGTTCCTGCTGGGGGTGGAGGGTCATAGAGGGGAGGTCCCTGCTGGGGGTGGAGGGTCATAGATTGGAAGTTCCTGCTGGGGGTGGAGGGTCATAGAGGGGAAGTTCCTGCTGGGGTTGGAGGGTCATAGAGGGGAGGTCCCTGCTGGGGGTGGAGGGTCATAGAGGGGAGGTCCCTGCTGGGGGTGGAGGGTCATAGAGGGGAGGTCCCTGCTGGGGGTGGAGGGTCATAGAGGGGAGGTCCCTGCTGGGGGTGGAGGGTCATAGAGGGGAGGTTCCTGCTGGGGGTGGAGGGTCATAGAGGGGAGGTCCCTGCTGGGGGTGGAGGGTCATAGAGGGGAGGTCCCTGCTGGGGGTGGAGGGTCATAGAGGGGAGGTCCCTGCTGGGGGTGGAGGGTCATAGAGGGGAGGTCCCTGCTGGGGGTGGAGGGTCATAGAGGGGAAGTTCCTGCTGGGAGTGGAGGGTCATAGAGGGGAGGTTCCTGCTGGGGGTGGAGGGTCATAGAGGGGAGGTTCCTGCTGGGGGTGGAGGGTTATAGAGGGGAGGTTCCTGCTGGGGGTGGAGGGTCATATAGGGGAGGTTCCTGCTGGGGGTGGAAGGTCATAGAGGGGAGGTTCCTGCTGGGGGTGGAAGGTCATAGAGGGGAGGTTCCTGCTGGGGTTGGAGGGTCATAGAGGGGAAGTTCCTGCTGGGGGTGGAGGGTCATAGAGGGGAGGTTCCTGCTGGGGGTGGAGGGTCATAGAGGGGAAGTTCCTGCTGGGGGTGGAGGGTCATAGAGGGGAGGTTCCTGCGGGGGGTGGAGGGTCATAGAGGGGAAGTTCCTGCTGGGGGTGGAGGGTCATAGAGGGGAGGTTCCTGCGGGGGGTGGAGGGTCATAGAGGGGAAGTTCCTGCTGGGGGTGGAGGGTCATAGAGGGGAAGTTCCTGCTGGGGGTGGAGGGTCATAGAGGGGAGGTTCCTGCTGGGGGTGGAGGGTCATAGAGGGGAGGTTCCTGCTGGGGGTGGAGGGTCATAGAGGGGAGGTTCCTGCTGGGGGTGGAGGGTCATAGAGGGGAGGTTCCTGCTGGGGGTGGAGGGTCATAGAGGGGAGGTTCCTGCTGGGGGTGGAGGGTTATAGAGGGGAAGTTCCTGCTGGGGGTGGAGGGTCATAGAGGGGAAGTTCCTGCTGGGGGTGGAGGGTCATAGAGGGAAGGTTCCTGCTGGGGGTGGAGGTTCATATAGGGGAGGTTCCTGCTGGGGGTGGAAGGTCATAGAGGGGAGGTTCCTGCTGGGGGTGGAAGGTCATAGAGGGGAGGTTCCTGCTGGCGGGGGAGGGTCATAGAGGGGAGGTTCCTGCTGGGGGTGGAGGGTCATAGAGGGGAGGTTCCTGCTGGGGGTGGAGGGTCATAGAGGGGAGGTTCCTGCTGGCGGGGGAGGGTCATAGAGGGGAGGTTCCTGCTGGGGGTGGAGGGTCATAGAGGGGAGGTTCCTGCTGGGGGTGGAGGGTCATAGAGGGGAGGTTCCTGCTGGCGGGGGAGGGTCATAGAGGGGAGGTTCCTGCTGGGGGTGGAGGGTCATAGAGGGGAAGTTCCTGCTGGGGGTGGAGGAGTTACAGAAGGGAAATCATTGATTTTTGGTGTCCACTCACCTGAAGGTTGCTGTAAATAGCTCCTGACTGACGAGCGAGTCTGGGTTCCTTCTTCTCGTTTCCTGGTGAATAAAGAAACCGATTTTCCTTGGATTTTCAGGAATAATTGTAACTGTTGGTCATTTAACTGTTTTCTGCACAATGCTCAACCCTCAGTGTCTCCCTGATCTTCCAGGTCCCTTCAGTGCGTTGGAAGGATGTTGGAGGACTTAATGAAGCAAAGCGTCAGCTCTTGGACACAGTACAGCTTCCTCTTGAGCACCCCGAGATACTTTCCCTAGGTCTTCGTAGGTCTGGAGTCTTACTTTATGGGCCACCGGGAACTGGGAAAACTTTGCTCGCTAAAGCTGTGGCCACTGAATGTGCCATGACATTCCTCAGGTATGTGGAGCTGTGGGGGATGGGTGACTATGGGGCCCCTAAATGTGCCATGACATTCCTCAGGTATATGGAGCTGTGGAGGATGGGTGACTATGGGGCCCCTGAATGTGCCATGACATTCCTCAGGTATGTGGAGCTGTGGGGGATGGGTGACTATGGGGCCCCTAAATGTGCCATGACATTCCTCAGGTATATGGAGCTGTGGGGGATGGGTGACTATGGGGCCCCTAAATGTGCCATGACATTTCTCAGGTATGTGGAGCTGTGGGGGATGGGTGACTATGGGGCCCCTGAATGTTCCATGACATTCCTCAGGTATGTGGGGGATGGGTGACTATGGGGCCCCTGAATGTTCCATGACATTCCTCAGGTATATGGAGCTGTGGGGGATGGGTGACTATGGGGCCCCTAAATGTGCCATGACATTCCTCAGGTATATGGAGCTGTGGGGGATGGGTGACTATGGGGCCCCTGAATGTTTCATGACATTCGTCAGGTATGTGGAGCTGTGGAGGATGGGTGACTATGGGGCCCCTAAATGTGCCATGACATTCCTCAGGTATATGGAGCTGTGGGGGATGGGTGACTATGGGGCCCCTGAATGTGCATGACATTCCTCAGGTATATGGAGCTATGGGGGATGGGTGACTATGGGGCCCCTAAATGTGCCATGACATTCCTCAGGTATATGGAGCTGTGGGGGATGGGTGACTATGGGGCCCCTGAATGTGCATGACATTCCTCAGGTATATGGAGCTGTGGGGGATGGGTGACTATGGGGCCCCTGAATGTGCAATGACATTCCTCAGGTATGTGGAGCTGTGGGGGATGGGTGACTATGGGGCCCCTGAATGTTCCATGACATTCCTCAGGTATGTGGAGCTGTGGGGGATGGGTGACTATGGGGCCCCTGAATGTTCCATGACATTCCTCAGGTATATGGAGCTGTGGGGGATGGGTGACTATGGGGCCCCTGAATGTTCCATGACATTCCTCAGGTATATGGAGCTGTGGGGGATGGGTGACTATGGGGCCCCTGAATGTCCATGACATTCCTCAGGTATGTGGAGCTGTGGGGGATGGGTGACTATGGGGCCCCTGAATGTTTCATGACATTCGTCGGGTATATGGAGCTGTGGGGGATGGGTGACTATGGGGCCCCTGAATGTCCATGACATTCCTCAGGTATGTGGAGCTGTGGGGGATGGGTGACTATGGGGCCCCTGAATGTTTCATGACATTCGTCGGGTATATGGAGCTGTGGGGGATGGGTGACTATGGGGCCCCTGAATGTTCCATGACATTCCTCAGGTATGTGGAGCTGTGGGGGATGGGTGACTATGGGGCCCCTGAATGTTCCATGACATTCCTCAGGTATATGGAGCTGTGGGGGATGGGTGACTATGGGGCCCCTGAATGTTTCATGACATTCGTCGGGTATATGGAGCTGTGGGGGATGGGTGACTATGGGGCCCCTGAATGTCCATGACATTCCTCAGGTATGTGGAGCTGTGGGGGATGGGTGACTATGGGGCCCCTGAATGTTTCATGACATTCGTCGGGTATATGGAGCTGTGGGGGATGGGTGACTATGGGGCCCCTGAATGTTCCATGACATTCCTCAGGTATGTGGAGCTGTGGGGGATGGGTGACTATGGGGCCCCTGAATGTTCCATGACATTCCTCAGGTATATGGAGCTGTGGGGGATGGGTGACTATGGGGCCCCTGAATGTCCATGACATTCCTCAGGTATGTGGAGCTGTGGGGGATGGGTGACTATGGGGCCCCTGAATGTTTCATGACATTCGTCGGGTATATGGAGCTGTGGGGGATGGGTGACTATGGGGCCCCTGAATGTTTCATGACATTCGTCAGGTATGTGGAGCTGTGGAGGATGGGTGACTATGGGGCCCCTGAATGTTTCATGACATTCGTCAGGTATGTGGAGCTGTGGAGGATGGGTGACTATGGGGCCCCTGAATGTACCATGACATTTCTCAGGTATGTGGAGTTGTGGGGGATGGGTGACTATGGGGCCCCCTGCCGTCTTGTACCAGGCCAAAGGTGGCCCCAGAATGGTGAAGCTCCTCAGTCTTCAGGGTGGAATGGACACAGGACATGGGCTGGATATTGGTACAGTGCCTTGTGAAAGTATTCATACCCCTTGAAATTTCCCACATTTTTTCATGTTGCAACCAAAAACATAAATGTATTTTATGTGATAGACCAACTTTTACTCTGATACCCCTAACTAAAATCTAGAGGAACCAATTGCCTTCAGAAGTCACCTAATTAGTAAATAGAGTCCACCTGTGTGTCATTTCATCTCAGTATAAACACAGCTGTTCTGTGAAGCCCTCAGAGGTTTGTTAGAGAACCTTAGTGAACAAACAGCATCATGAAGGCCAAGGAACACACCAGACAGGTCAGGGATAAAGTTGTGGAGAAGTATAAAGCAGGATTAGGTTATAAAGAAATCTCCCAAGCTTTGAACATCTCACGGAGCTCTGTTCAATCCATCATCGGAAAATGGAAAGAGTATGGCACAACTGCAAACCTACCAAGACATGGCCGTCCACCTAAACTGACCGGCCGGGCAAGGAGAACATTCATCAGAGAAGAGCCAAGAGGTCCATGGTAACTCTGGAGGAGCTGCAGAGATCCACAGCTCAGGTGGGAGAATCTGTCCACAGGACAACTATTAGTCGTGTTCTCCACAAATCTGCCCTTTATGGAAGAGTGACAAGAAGAAAGACATTGGAGAAAGAAAGTCATAAGAAGTCCTGTTTGTAGTTTGTGAGAAGCCATGTGGAGGACACAGCAAACATGTGGAAGAAGGTGATCTGGTCACATGAGACCAAAATTCAACTTTATGGCCTAAAAGTAAAACGCTATGTGTGGGGAAAACTAACACTGCACATCACCCTGAACACACCATCCCCACCGTGAAACATGGTGGTGGCAGCATCATGTGGTGGGGATGGTTTTCTTCAGCAGGGACAGGGAAGCTGGTCAGAGTTGATGGGAAGATGGATGGAGACAAATACAGGACAATCTTATGCCGCGTACACACGATCGGACTTTCTGGCCTACTTGGTCCGGCACACTTTCCGACGGACTTTGTCCGCCAGGTGCGCCGGACTTTAAAACGGTCGGACTTGCCCACACACGACCGGACTTTCCTGCGGAGTTACGGCAGACTTTCAGAATGAACGGACACACGGACAAGTCCGTTTATTTTGAACGTGACTCAGGTGCTACGGGACTAGAAAAGGAAGTCAATCTTGCCGCTTTTATCTGCAAGATTGACACCTTGGGAGCCCCGTCACGGGGCATACCAGGCCCTTAGGTCTGGTATGGATTATAAAGGGAAGCCCCTACGCTGAAAAAACGGCGTGGGGTCCCCCCTAAAATCCATACCAGACCCCGATCCGAGCACGCAGCCCGGCCGGTCAGAAAAGGGGGTGGGGACGAGCGAGCGCCCCCCCTCCTTAACTGTACCAGGCTGCATGCCCTCAACATGGGGGGGGTGGGTGCTTTGGGGGAGGGGGCTCCCTGTGGGGCCCCCCTCCCCTAAAGCACCTTGTCCCCATGTTGATGAGGACAAGGGCCTCTTCCCGACAACCCTGGCCGTTGGTTGTTGGGGTCTGCGGGCGGGGGGCTTATCGGAATCCAGGAGCCCCCTATAAAAAGAGGGCCCCCAGATCCCGGCCCTACCCATTCACCTAGGGAAAAAGTGTCAATAATAAAACACACTACACAGGTTTTTAAAGTAATTTATTAAACAGCTCCGGGGGGAGGGTCTTCCTCCGGCTTCGGGGGTCTTCTTCCGGCTTCGGGGGTCCCTCCGGTTCCTCTTCTCCCGGCGTCCGGTTGGTTCTCCGCTCTCTCCGCTCTCTTCTCCCGGTGTTCCAGTTCTTCGGTCGGCTCCTCCGCTGTCTTCAGGCCGCTCTCTTGCCAGCAGAGGTCCGGACTTCTGGGCTTCTTGTCTTCTTCCCTCTTCTCCAGATGTTGACACGACGCTCTCTCCGGCTGGACTGCTCTCTGAGGGCTCCGTTGTGACTTTTATAGGCAGAGACCCCGCCCCCTTATGATGTCACAGTCCCTGGGCAAGCTGGGACTGTGACGATTTAGGGGGCGTGATCGACATCACCCAGTGACCACGCCCCCTTAAACGTCACAGTCCCAGCATGCCCAGGGACATGGAGACTTCATTCCTCCATAGCTTGCAGTACATGGATCAGGAATGGGGGGGGGGGGGGGGGAGGTGTCATTATTCACTGTTTGAGGGTTTAAACTGTCAGATTTGATGGTAAATTGTCCACCAATCAGAGCTTAGCCCCAGGTGGATGACCAGATCTTCCATCACTCCTCCGACACTTCCTCCCCACCCCTTCACTACAGACGGGGGGTGTGGCATGTGTACACCTCCAGACACTGCCTCAGCAGGCAAAGGGGGCGGGGCGGTTGAGGTGGCAATTAAAACACGGCTCAACTGTGGGGTTTTACTGCTCCTCAATTGCATGAGTTAACAAGGCCTTATAGTATATTATATGACTTAAAGAGCCCCCAAAATATTGACACCTATGGTCTTCAAAAACAGTAACTGACCCACACCAGCCAGCTCTTCATTGTATGTTTATTATTATTATTATACAGGATTTATATATAATTATTATTATTATACAGGATTTATATATAATTATTGTTATTATACAGGATTTATATATAATTATTATTATACAGGATTTATATATAATTATTATTATTATACAGGATTTATATATAATTATTGTTATTATACAGGATTTATATATAATTATTGTTATTATACAGGATTTATTTATAATTATTATTATTATACAGGATTTATATATAATTATTGTTATTATACAGGATTTATTTATAATTATAGTTATTATACAGGATTTATATATAATTATTGTTATTATACAGGATTTACAGTTGTGCTCATAAGTTTACATACCCTGGCAGAATTTATGATTTTTTATGATTTTTCAGGGAATATAAATGATAACACACGATCTTCTCTCTCATTCATGGTCAGTGTTTGGCTGAAGCCATTTATTATCAATCATCTGTGTTTACTCTTTTTATATCATAATCACAACAGAAATTACCCAAATGCCCCTGATCAAAAGTTTACATACCCCGGTGATTTTGGCCTGATAACATGCACACAAGGTGACACAAAGGGGATAGAATGGCTATTAAAGGGAACCATCCTCACCTGTGATCGGTTTGTAATTAGTGTGTGTGTATAAAAGGTCAATGAGTTTCTGGACTCCTGACAGACCCTTGCATCTTTCATCCAGTGCTGCACTGACGTTTCTGGATTCTGAGTCATGGGGAATTTCAGTCACAACTGCCAGGAAAATTGTTGGGGATGCAAAGAAAACCCCACAAATAACTTCAGGTGAAATACAGGACTCTCTGAAAACATGAGGTGTGGCTGTTTCAAGATGCACAATAAGGAGGCACTTGAAGAAAGATGGGCTGCATGATCGAGTCTCCAGAAGAAAGATGGGGTGCATGGTCGAGTCTCCAGAAGAAAGATGGGCTGCATGGTCGAGTCTCCAGAAGAAAGATGGGGTGCATGGTCGAGTCTCCAGAAGAAAGAGGGTCTGCATGGTCGAGTCTCCAGAAGAAAGATGGGCTGCATGGTCGAGTCTCCAGAAGAAAGATGGGCTGCATGGTCGAGTCTCCAGATGAAAGATGGTCTGCATGGTCGAGTCTCCAGAAGAAAGATGGGCTGCATGGTCGAGTCTCCAGAAAAAAGATGGGCTGCATGGTCGAGTCTCCAGAAGAAACATGGTCTGCATGGTCGAGTCTCCAGAAGAAAGATAGGCTGCATGGTCGAGTCTCCAGAAGAAACATGGTCTGCATGGTCGAGTCTCCAGTAGAAAGATGGTCTGCATGGTCGAGTCTCCAGAAGAAAGATAGTCTGCATGGTCGAGTCTCCAGAAGAAAGATGGACTGCACGGTCGAGTCTCCAGAAAAAAGATGGGCTGCATGGTCGAGTCTCCAGAAGAAACATGGTCTGCATGGTCGAGTCTCCAGTAGAAAGATGGGCTGCATGGTCGAGTCTCCAGAAGAAAGATAGTCTGCATGGTCGAGTCTCCAGAAGAAAGATGGGCTGCACGGTCGAGTCTCCAGAAAAAAGATGGGCTGCATGGTCGAGTCTCCAGAAGAAAGATGGGCTGCATGGTCGAGTCTCCAGAAGAAAGAGGGGCTGCATGGTCGAGTCTCCAGAAGAAAGATGGGCTGCATGGTCGAGTCTCCAGAAGAAAGATGGGCTGCATGGTCGAGTCTCCAGAAGAAAGATGGTCTGCATGGTCGAGTCTCCAGAAGAAAGATGGTCTGCATGGTCGAGTCTCCAGAAGAAAGATGGGCTGCATGGTCGAGTCTCCAGAAGAAAGATGGGCCGCATGGTCGAGTCTCCAGAAGAAAGATGGGCTTCATGGTCGAGTCTCTAGAAGAAAGATGGGCTGCATGGTCGAGTCTCCAGATGAAAGATGGTCTGCATGGTCGAGTCTCCAGAAGAAAGATGGGCTGCATGGTCGAGTCTCCAGAAAAAAGATGGGCTGCATGGTCGAGTCTCCAGAAGAAACATGGTCTGCATGGTCGAGTCTCCAGAAGAAAGATAGGCTGCATGGTCGAGTCTCCAGAAGAAACATGGTCTGCATGGTCGAGTCTCCAGTAGAAAGATGGTCTGCATGGTCGAGTCTCCAGAAGAAAGATAGTCTGCATGGTCGAGTCTCCAGAAGAAAGATGGACTGCACGGTCGAGTCTCCAGAAAAAAGATGGGCTGCATGGTCGAGTCTCCAGAAGAAACATGGTCTGCATGGTCGAGTCTCCAGTAGAAAGATGGGCTGCATGGTCGAGTCTCCAGAAGAAAGATAGTCTGCATGGTCGAGTCTCCAGAAGAAAGATGGGCTGCACGGTCGAGTCTCCAGAAAAAAGATGGGCTGCATGGTCGAGTCTCCAGAAGAAAGATGGGCTGCATGGTCGAGTCTCCAGAAGAAAGAGGGGCTGCATGGTCGAGTCTCCAGAAGAAAGATGGGCTGCATGGTCGAGTCTCCAGAAGAAAGATGGGCTGCATGGTCGAGTCTCCAGAAGAAAGATGGTCTGCATGGTCGAGTCTCCAGAAGAAAGATGGTCTGCATGGTCGAGTCTCCAGAAGAAAGATGGGCTGCATGGTCGAGTCTCCAGAAGAAAGATGGGCCGCATGGTCGAGTCTCCAGAAGAAAGATGGGCTTCATGGTCGAGTCTCTAGAAGAAAGATGGGCTGCATGGTCGAGTCTCTAGAAGAAAGATGGGCTGCATGGTCGAGTCTCTAGAAGAAAGATGGGCTGCATGGTCGAGTCTCTAGAAGAAAGATGGGCTGCATGGTCGAGTCTCCAGAAGAAAGATGGGCTGCATGGTCGAGTCTCCAGAAGAAAGATGGGCTGCATGGTCGAGTCTCCAGAAGAAAGATGGGCTGCATGGTCGAGTCTCCAGAAGAAAGATGGGCTTCATGGTCGAGTCTCCAGAAGAAAGATGGGCTGCATGGTCGAGTCTCCAGAAGAAAGATGGTCTGCATGGTCCAGTCTCCAGAAGAAAGATGGGCTGTATGGTCGAGTCTCCAGAAGAAAGATAGGCTGCATGGTCGAGTCTCCAGAAGAAAGATGGGCTGCATGGTCCAGTCTCCAGAAGAAAGATGGGCTGCATGGTCGAGTCTCCAGAAGAAAGAAGGGCTGCATGGTCGAGTCTCCAGAAGAAAGATGGGCTGCATGGTCGAGTCTCCAGAAGAAAGATGGGCTTCATGGTCGAGTCTCCAGAAGAAAGATGGTCTGCATGGTCCAGTCTCCAGAAGAAAGATGGACTGCATGGTCGAGTCTCCAGAAGAAAGATGGGCTGCATGGTCGAGTCTCCAGAAGAAAGTCATTACTACACAAACATCACAAAGTATCCGCTTACAATACGCCAAACAGCACAGAGACAAGCCTCAAACCTTCTGCCACAAAGTCATTTTGGAGTGATGAGACCAAAATTGAGCTTCTTGGCCACAACCATAAACAGTACATTTGGAGAGGAGACAACGCCTATGATGAAAGGTCCACCATCCCTACTGTGAAACACGGCGGTGGATCGCTGTTTTGGGGATGTGTGAGCTACAAAGGCACAGGAAATTTGGTCACAATTGATGGCAAGATGAATGCAGAATGTTATCAAAAAATACTGGAGGAACATTTCATTCATCAGCCAGGAAGCTGCGCATGGGACGGACTTGGACATTCCAACATGACAATAATCCAAAACACAAGGCCAAGTCCACCTGTCATTGGCTACAGCAGAATAAAGTGAAGGTTCTGGAGGGGTCATCTCAGTCTCCTGACCTCAATATCATTGAGCCCCTCTGGGGAGATCTCAAACGTGCCGATCATGGAAGACAGCCCAAGAATTTACAGGAACTGGAGGCTTCGTGTCAAGAGGAGCCATCTGAGAAGATAAAGAGCCTCATCCACAAATACCACAAAAGACTTCAAGCCGTCATTGATGTTAAAGGGGGCAATGCACGGCATTAAGAACTGGGGTATGTAAACTTTTGATCAGGGATATTTGGGTCGTTTCTGTTCTGATTATGATATAAAAAGAGTAAATACAGATGATTGATAATAAATGTCTTCAGCCAAACACTGACCATGAGTGAGAGAAAAGATTTTGTGTTATCATTTCATATTCTCTGAAAAATGGCCAAGAAATCAGAAATTCTGCCAGGGTGTGTAAACTTATGAGCACAACTGTATATAATATTATTATTATTTTTATACAGGATTTATATATTATTATAGAGGGTTTATATAGAGCCAGCACTTTCCAATATAAAGGCAGAGAGTCCAGTCACCATACAGGAGGAGTTGGAGGGATCATGGAGGTGACGTCTTTCAGTGGAATGTTTTTACTGACAAGAATCCAAAATCATACGTGTGATGAGAGCTGGGGGGGGGGGGGGCCCGCGGGAACCGCACAATACAGGCAGCTGCTCCCCACCCCCACCCCCAC